>JAQIHN010000539.1:0-77083 GCA_027917425.1 Gastrophryne carolinensis | reverse complement strand
TCCAGAGAACACAAGGCCTGCCGGTAGATTCCGGTCCCTGTGTGTTGGTTGCTTGCCCTGGGCTAGGCATACCCACACCTGGAGCTCCACCCTGCTCTGTTCACTGTATCCACCTTCACCACAGATGACCAGCCTGATAGTGAGGGAACATCTGTGCTAACAAGGTGAATAAATGGTATAATAAATGAAAATTCTTCTCAGGACACTATTTGGAAATTACAACTATTGCCAAAAAGGAGGGTTTGTGCCTGGGAGCAAAACATTTTTTATTTTTAGTGTCTGCATTCTCCTAAGGACAGCTCATCAAAACATTTAGAATAAAACAGTCCAACTTCTGTATGGACGTGTATCTCCGAACCTTCGAACGTACCTGTCGCCATTTTCACCTACCTAGAGACCAGTGGGCCAGATATCTAACACCTGGGTTAAAAGGTAAGGCCCTGGAAGTCTTTGCAGAACTCTCAATGGACTGTGATGGGGACTATGATAAAATAAAAGAAGCCTTGGTCAAACGGTATAACCTTACCCCTGAGGTGTACCGTAAGCGATTCAGAACTGTGCAGCGTGCCCATAATGACAGCTATGCCGATGTTCTGAGCAACTTGAGAACTGCTTTTAATCAGTGGGTCAGAGGACTGTCCGTCTCCACATTTGCTGACCGTGCAGACCTCATGATAAAGGACCAAATATTTACACATTTGCTCAGCAGTCAGCAGAGGTGAGACAGTTTATTCTGACCAAGGAACCCAAAACCTCTGACCAGGCTGCGGACTTTGCTGACCTGTATGTGGCCAGCAGAGTACAAGATGTCCGCAGATCCCCTCCTCCCCGCTGGAAAGAAGAGAAGACCAGGGACCATCCCCCATCCTCTGCTGACCGGATGTCCCCCAGATCAGGCCCCAACACTTCTGGCAGGCAGGCAGTGGCCATCGACGACCGACGGTGTTATGTGTGCAAGGAAACCGGCCATCTGAGCCACTCCTGCCCCGAGAAAATGAACCCCAACCCCTATGAAAAGTCCACTGCATTTCATGCTGTCCTGTGGGTTTCAGCCCAAACCCTGTTGACAACCTGCAGCCTGTCACCATTAGCAACCAGCTTGCTACAGGCCTCAGGGACTCTGGTGCTGAGATTACCCTGGTGCACCCCAAGCTGATCAGCCAAAAGGACATAATCCCGGGTAAGACCCTGACCGTCACCGGCATTGGGGGCCATAATCCTACCCTTGCAATGGCCCGCGTGTACCTGGACTGGGGTGCCGGATGTGGCATGAGAGAGGTGGGGGTGTCTGCCTCCCTCCCAGCAGATGTTTTACTGGGAACTGATCTGGGCAGGATGATAGCCCATTATGTACCTGACACAACTTCCACAGACACTTCTGCATCACCTGCGGATCAGGTGGAGCTGCTGAAGGACTCTGGGTTTAACCGCCCTCTTGGGAAAGAACAGAGGGGGGAAAAATGTATATTCTTAGTATACAGTACGTCCTGCTCCAGATAAGAATCATTACTCTTGGGTATTACTCCGCCAGAGGGCGCTGGACTGCAGAGACCGTGAAATTGGCTCCTCCTGGCCCCTCAAATACCCGGGACCTCCCACAAATCCCCAGAATTTCTCTGCAGTCTGGACTGCGAAAAACAGGAAGATGACTCTCTTCTAGCAGGTGAGCGGGGCTATTAGCCTACGGCCCTGTAGGACTATTCCCAACCATTCCATTTTTTAACGTGCCTCCCAGCCTTGGCTGCGCTGGTCCGGGTGATGGTAGGCAGCACCACTGTCAGGTGCTTAGGAGCTCTGCTCCACCGCAATCCCCCACCAAAGGGTAGGTGGTATAGGTATATGGTGAGCCTCTATGGGATGCCCCTCCCGCAGTATTGCCCCTTGCCCCTGTCTATCGGTGGGTCCTATGTTAAGTGGACACTGCCCTCCCTCGCTCTCCCTTGTAGCTCTCGGGGAGGGGGGTGTATGTGTATGCCTTGGTGCTTCACTGTATTATGTGCTTCTTGTTGGTGTCAGTCTCCGCGCTGACTTGGTTTCACTGATTGCGTTTTTGAAAATGCCACCACCGCGCGCGCTTCCTCTGTGTTTCGCGGTTGGCGGCGGCATTACCTCAGGCGCTGATGCGCTGTAATTGGCTGCTTGTCGCGTGTTCTGCTTCGCACTCTTCAGGGGGGCGGGGCCCGCGGATGGCGCGTTCCGCGTCACTGTCTCCGCGGCCTGCCCCTCGAGGTATACCCGGCGCCATTTTCTCCGGATTCGGCTGCTGTGTGGCTGGCATCTACCTACCGCGGTCCGTGAGTGCCCTCGAGGGTGGCTTTATTTACCCTATGTCATTATACATGTCACTTATGGGGCTCTCTTTGCTTATGTCTTTCAGGAGGGTCGAAGTCTATTCCTTCGGGACAAGCCCGGCTGTGTGTAGCTTGTGGGGTGTCCCCTACTAGTGCTGACAATGTGCAGGTCTGTATACCTTGTGTCCAGCAGGTGCTTGCGCTGTAGCCTGGTTTACCAGTAGTTGGGCCTGCGCCACGTATGGCTTCACCTACTCCCCCAAGCTTAAATTTGACTCCCATTGAGTTGTATACTAGTGGGGATTCTCAGCCTGATGTGTCTTCCAGACTGGCTAGTGTTGAGAAGTTGCTTGCTAATACCTTGGCGCGTAAGGCCTCTGCTAAGAAGCGGCACTTGACGCCTGATGTCACTCTTTTCTCTATGGAGGCTGATGAGTTCTTGGAACTGTCTGGTTATACCCCCTTGGAAGAAGGGGAGTTATTCTCTGACTCAGAGTCTGATGAGAGGCCCAGGGGTCATGATGATTCTGGCTCTGATTCCTGAGCCCCAGATGATACTGATAGGCTGTTGGCTCAGATTTTTGAGGTACTGTCTATCTCTCCCCCAGTTGCGGCCCCCAGGCAGCAGGGGGAATTGTTATAAACTGTATACACGTTTAAAGTTTCCTGAGCGAGCCCATTTTAATAACCTCGTGCTCAAGGAATGGGAGCATCCCAGCAGGCTCCCCGGAGTCCCTAAGAGTTGGGATAAGAGGTATCCCTTTCCTGCTGATGTGGTGAAGCGTTGGTCATCCGATCCAGAGGTGGATGCCCCAGTCCTAGGGTTATCTAACACCTCTGTCATGCATTCCTTTGACTCTACTACGCTGCGGGATAGTGAGGACCGGTGTATTGATCAGCTGGCGTCATATGCCTTTGCCTGTGTGGGGATGGCGCTACGCCCGGTCTGCGCCTCTGCCAATACAGCTGTGGCTATTAGGACCCTGCTTAGAAGTGTCTTAGAGGGTGCTCCTGATGATGTGTCTAGTGAGGAGTTTAATGCACTCTCTCGTTGTGAAGTTTTTGTGACTTATGTCCTCTCTGCCTTGGATGATACCATTAGGATGTGTGGCAGAGCCTCTGCCCTGGTGGTGGCTATACGCTGCTCGGTTTGGCTACGCCAGTGGGCAGCTGACAACGCTGCCAATAAAGCTCTCACTGGCTTTCCCTTCAAAGGACTACGCCTGTTTGGGGACTGCCTGGACCTGTTTGCTAAGGGAGGCAGGTTACCCCAGCGCAGGCGGCAGTCTCGGCCCTTTCGAGGCCAGGGCTCCTTTTCTTCCCCCTACCGTGGAGCCAGACAGGGGAGGGGGGTCTCCCTTACTGGGGCCCGAGGAGATTTCTTGGGAAGGGGCAGAGGACGTGGACGCCCTGGCTCATCCTGGGGCTCCAAGCCTAAGCCTTCTCCCAAGCCCCCTCAGGCATGAAGGGACGCCCTCACCCATCCGGGTGGGGGGACGGCTTCAGCATTTTGCTCACATCTGGAGGCTTCATGTCTCAGACCGGTGGATTCAGGAGGTAGTGTCCTCTGGTTACAAGATAGAGTTTGCTGCCTGGCCACCCCCCGGATGTCTCAGGACCCTATGTCAGCTCAGGCTCTAATTCTGGCGGTGCAAAGCCTTCTGGAGCTGGGGGTGATCTGTCAGGTCCCCTTACGAGAAAGGGGCAAGGGGTTCTATTCCAACCTTTTCACCATGGCCAAAAGAGATGGCTCAGTCAGGCCCATCCTGGACTTGAAGATCCTCAACAAATTTGTCAGGTACAGGCGCTTTCGCATGGAAACTTTGCGCTCTGCTTTCATGTTCCCTGCGTCCAGGGGATTTTATGACCTCTGTAGACATCAAGGATGCTTATCTTCATATTCCTGGTTTTCCAGGTCATCAAAGATTCCTCAGGTTCGCTCTGGAGGATCAGCACTACCAATATTGGGCATTGCCCTTCGGTCTCACTTCAGCTCCCAGAGTGTTCACCAAGGTGCTGGCAGGAGTGATGGCTCTGCGTTCTGCCCTATTTGGACTACATTCTCATCACTTCTCAGTCCCTCCAACAGACATAGCTGGATACTCAGCGAGTAGTGTCCACACTGGAGTAATTTGGCTGGGTGATCAACCATCCCAAGTCCTCCCTGTCTCCCTCCTTGGTGACACCCTTCCTGGGAATGAATCTGGATACAGTTCAGGCAAGGATTTTTCTTCCTCAGCAGAAGGTGGACAGTCTGCTAGCGCAGGTTCAGTTCCTGCTATCTTGCCCTCATCCCTCCATCACGCAGGGAATTCAGCTGGTGGGCCTGATGGTGTCGTGCTTCGAGGTGGTTCCTTATGCACAGTTTTACATGAGGCCTCTGCAACTCCACCTCTTGTCAGTATGGGACAAGGATTCTGCGGATTGACCAGGTCCTTGTTCTATCCCCCCTAGACCAGGAGGTCCCTCTCGTGGTGGCTGGACTCCAGGAACCTGTTGGCGGGCAGATCCTTTCTGGCCCCCTGCTGAGAGACAATCACCACGGATGCCAGTCTGACGGGTTGGGGGTGCTTCTGGAAGTCCCTGCAGTTCCAAGGGCGGTGGGGCCCTCAGGAGGCCCACACACCCATCAATATTCTGGAACTAAGGGCGATCAGGTTGGTGCTGGCTCACTTGACCCAACACCTTCGGGGCCGGCCTGTTCAGGTACGCTCAGACAACCAGACAGCGGTTGCCTACATCAATCATCAGGGGGGGACCCGGAGCAAGGGGGCCCTCAAGGAAGTCCCTGGCGGAGGACAATGTTCCCTGCATATCTGCTGTGTACATTCCGGGGGTGGAGAATCTGCAGGCAGACTCTCTGAGCAGGGGGACCTCTCACCTGAGAGAATGGTCCCTCTGCGAGAGGGTGTTTCACACTCTATGTCACCGTTGGGGCCAACCAGATGTGGATCTGTTTGCGTCCCGTCACAGCCACAAGCTCCCGGCCTTTGTCTACCTGTCCCAGGACCATCTGGCCTTGGCAACAGATGCTCTAGCAATGTCATGGCAGGGCTTTCAGCTCCTGTATGTCTTTCCCCCATTCCCCCTGTTGGGCAGGGTTCTTCGCAAGATAGCTCAGGAGGGGGTGCCAGCAATACTGGTGGCTCCCAGGTGGCCAAGAAGAGTGTGGTTCGCAGACGTGGTACAGCTGGCAGTAGATCAGTACGCTCTGCCCAGGGTGCCAGACCTGCTCACTCAGGGCTCACTACGCCATCCCAATTTACAAACTCTGGCTTTGACGGCCTGGCTGCTGAAACCTCCATCTTGATGGAGAAGGGGCTGCCTGCCTCTGTTGTTGACACCATGATAAAGGCTAAAAAGAAGTCTTCTTCCTCCATTTACTATAGGGTTTGGCGTGCCTACATTGACTGGTGTGAGGCTAGGTCTCCCTGTCATGTGTTCTCTATTCCCAGGATCATGGAGTTCCTGCAGCATGGATTGGAGCTGGGGCTCCAACTCAGTACTCTGAAGGGTCATGTTCCAGAGGTCCTTTGCCCAGCATTCTCTGATCAGGACTTTTTTCCAGGGGGTTACCCATGTGCGTCCCCCACGTAAGCCTATGTTGCCTGTTTGGTTTTTGAACTTGGTCTTGTCTGCCTTGCAGGGTGCTCCCTTTGAACCTGTGCAGGATGCTGCCCTGGCCATTCTTACGCTCAAGGTTGTCTTTTTGGTGGCTATCCCTTCTGTTAGGCGTGTTTCTGAGTTGGCGGCGCTTTTCCATCCAGCTCCCCTACTTTGAGAGACACCAGGATAAGATTTTCTGCCCAAGGTTGTGTCTGCCTTTCATCTGAATCAGGACATTGTTCTTCCTTCTTTGTGCCAAGGAGAGGGTTTTGCATTCCTTGGATGTGGTTAGGTGCCTGAAGTACTATCTAGTGGCTACTGCACCTTTCAGGAAGACTGATGCTCTTTTTGTGGTCCCTTCTGGTCCTAGGAAGGGTTTGGCTCCTGCTAAGTCTACTATCAGCAAATGGATCCGTCAGGCTGTGATTCAGGCCTACTCTGCTAAGGGGAAGAATCCTCCCTTCCGCCTTACTGCTCATTCCACTCGTGCTATTGGTGCCTCTTGGGCTTTTCAGCACCAGGCTTCTGTTGAACAAGTTTGCAAGGTCGCTACTTGGTCTTCTGTTCATACCTTTTCAAAGTTTTACAAGGTTGATGTTAGGGCCTCAGCTGATGCTGCTTTTGGCCGCAAGGTTCTGCAGGCAGCAGTGGTTTGACCTGTCTGTTGTTACCTTTGGGGATCCCACCCTACTTTACGGACACTGCTATTGGATGTCCCAAGTGTAATGATTCCCTTTGGAGCAGAATAATACAATTCTGTGATTACTCACCTGTAGAATTGATATTATGAGTATACAGTACGTCCTGCTCCAACCCACCCTTGGCTTGCATTATCTTGGATCCCCTGTATGGTGATTGTTATCATTGTTTTATAGTTACTGGTTGGTTCTGCTATCTTTTTGCAATTTCGCTGTCTCTGCAGTCCAGCGCCATCTGGCGGAGTAATACCCAAGAGTAATGAATCTTATCTGGAGCAGGACGTACTGTATGCTCATATTATCAATTCTACAGGTGAGTAATCACAGAATTGTATTATTGCCTAACCACTGTGGGGGACTCTTGTCAGACACAGGCCGGTCTCACCGCAGGTTCCCAGGTTAATGTGCCCTGCCGGTATGTTATGAGTTGTGATTGTGAATCCTTTAATGTAGTGCCTTCCCCAGCAGAGTGCACAGGAGGCTGCAGCAATGACACAACAGCAAAGTGCACAGGAGGCTGCAGCAACAACAGCAGAGTGCACAGGAGGCTGCAGCAGTGACACAACAGCAAAGTGCACAGGAGGCTGCAGCAATGACACAACAGCAGAGTGCACAGGAGGCTGCAGCAGTGACACAACAGCAAAGTGCACAGGAGGCTGCAGCAATGACACAACAGCAGAGTGCACAGGAGGCTGCAGCAGTGACACAACAGCAGAGTGCACAGGAGGCTGCAGCAACAACAGCAGAGTGCACAGGAGGCTGCAGCAACAACAGCAGAGTGCACAGGAGGCTGCAGCAATGACACAACAGCAGAGTGCACAGGAGGCTGCAGCAACAACAGCAGAGTGCACAGGAGGCTGCAGCAATGACACAACAGCAGAGTGCACAGGAGGCTGCAGCAGTGAGAATGGGAAGGAAGAGTAAAATCTGAGGGACAGCAATCCTTTAGACCTAGAGACAAGATTGATGGCTGCCTCTGACGTGGGGGCTCTGACAGCCGAGCACCCAGCATGCTTTGCTGGCAGACTCCCTACACTCAACACTGAGGGCCGCACTTACTGGAGGCAGGGTCAGCTGTCCCCAAGTTCAGTTGCCCCAGACTCCAGTAATATGTTGGCCCCGGCCCCGTAACTGTGATACACCAGCCCCTAGGGATGGAATCCAGGACTTCCCTAGCTGAGAATATAGAGGTACAAAAAGACGTGACTAGGACAGAGCCCACCACGCCTTGGCCTAACCTGATGAATTGCCAACACTCAGGAGAATCTGGGATGTTTGGGGGCTTTGGGCTCTCCAACCCCTGGTGGTCACCCTACTCTCTTGCCAGCACCAGTGAGGGTGATAAAGAGGATGGTGGCCCGGGTTGCTGCCCTGGTAGTCCAGGCCAGTCCATGTCCTTGCCACATGACAGAATCCAGCTACCTATGAAATGTTCCATGGCAGGCCCCTGCCATTCCACCCGGGTTCCATTTGGCATGGATATGGCTTGGCAGAAGGGTACCTGCCCATGGAACCTTCAGCTGCCACTGCTGGGGCTTCAGACTATTGGCCAGGTCTCCCCAGGCTGGGACCCTTTCTGGACCCTATGTAGGAAAGAATCAGCTAGAACTTCCTTAATAGATCAAAACTGGCCTCCCTATGGACCAGGAACCCTTCATGGTTACAGGTGCTATGGTAAGAGACCTGTTAGTCTCCTCCCCTCGCACTTTTCTTAGGGGGAAGGTGTGACATCCAATGTCCTAATTCTATGTCATGATTCCCCCCTCTGCCTCATCCCCAGCATTTCTACAGACATCCTATAACAAAATATACTTCAAAGTATTCCTGCACAGGGGCAATAAATCCTTTTCTAAGAAACAGAAAGCACCACTGATAAGGAAAGGTGGGGGGAGCACAGCTTGGAGAAGAGATTTACTAAAAGGGCAACTAGAAATAATTTGTCCCCCAGCACCCACCCAAGGGGGGGGGGTCATCTGCCCTTCCAGCCCCTTGGAATTTAGAATAAATCCAGGGGGAGAAATGGTTTTCTTTGTCACATACAGAGGGTCCGATCCTTGATCGTGGTGTGTCTGATCCATTGTTCCTTCTAACCCTCGGAAAACTGAAGACTTGTATCCATTTATGAGGTATAGGATTTTCAGTGGTTTCTCCCCTTTTATTTTCTGTTTTGTATATTGTCTTTTTTTTTGTTCATTATTTGTGTTTCTTTGTCTTTTTTTTTTTATTAAAATTGTAAAATTTCCATTTTGCACGGACCTACCTTTTTGGCAATTAGAAATCCTCTAACCTGGTTTCCTTGGAGCTCTAAAAACGACCCTGGTTTCTGAAGATTGTATGACCGCTCATAACTGTGTATTAACCCCATAGACTGTAAGATCGATTGTAACTAATCCATTTTATGATTGGGAAAGTGTAACTAATCATATAGCGCCCTGATGAAGTGACGCGTTTGACGCCACGCAACGCGTCGGCAGTGAGGTGGGGGTGAGACGTGTTGCTGGCTGGGGATCTGGTTGCTGCTAACACACTGTGGATTAGTAAGTAGTTTGTTTACATGTCGTGTGTCTGTTTCTTACTCGGCTGGTCCTACTGTTAGTACAAGGAGTTATTCAGGGAGAGAGGTGTTTTGAATAGAATCACTAGAGCACATTGCACTTTATTTGGGGTACGGGTTAAATTTGATGTTTGGCCCCATATTAGTATGACATGGGGGCACTATATATATTGTGAGTATTCAATATTTCTGGGTGTTTTTTGATATTTTGCACAAAAAATCTACTATATTCTGTCTTATCTTATTATATTGCTTTTTTTTTTTAATAATAATAATATGTTTTCAATGGCAGCCCTGAACAGACACCACTTGATATAGATTAATGGATTGTGTATATATTATATAGATTAGATTTAGCAGCACCCTATATTTCCATCTTTATATATATTTATTCCCCTCCCAGTAACCCATGTTTTTGTCTCCCCTCCCTCAATTTATCAACTGTGTTTATGTGTTTTTTAACTTGATTTTAATTGGTTTGCCATTGTGTACATTAACTTGTAATAATAAAATTTGGTGATTTTTTCATGAATTGGTGTAGTGGTGCCACTTAGTCTATGAGGTTGGCATTTCTGGGGTGGTGTGGGACCCCCGTTTACTTGTGTCCTTGACCCTTAGGGGATTTTTTGCCCACCTCGGGTGTTGCACACTAGTTTATTGATCTATATTATATATTGAGTGCGGTCTGTTTCTGTATAGTATAGTTAATCATATAGTGTTACAAGGGTGAATGACTCACAATTAATTTGGAGTGCTGCCTGGTGACTGTGTGTGAGCCAGCAGATTGCAAGCTGATTGTATCTGATCGTTTGACAGCAGAACTGATCAGACTCCCCCAGGGTAATTGTGGGACAGAATCAGTGTGCCCTGCTTGTATGTGGAGAGGGGTGTGTAGGTGTGTGTGGTGACTGTCTCGATTACTCGCCAGCAGAGTTTGATTGGATGGTGATTGAGGAGGGTTCCACCGGCCCGATTTAATTGTTTAAAGTGTAGTTGCGGTGGTGGTGGCAGCGTGTTGTAATTGGTGTGTGGGGTGTTTCTGGTGTGATTGCTCTCTGTTTTGGAAGCAGCCCACACGTCGCAGATTGCTCGGTCAAAAAGACGTTGAACGATGGATTTTGTGACAGCCACCACCATTCAGAAATGCCTAGTGTGTGTATAGACCTACGTAGGCTAAAGGAAGAGCAGGGATGCGGCTCAAGATGCAGTGTGGGATATCTGTCAAGGTGAGTATACTGGGCAACCCCCGGGGATACACACATCCCGATTCAGTTGCCCCATAAAGAGGGAGACCACCATCCAGAGTCTTATAGATATTGATTTAAACAATACTTGCAGCTGGCCTCAGTTATCCAGGAAGGAGCGTCTAGAAGAGCCACCTGCTGGTGAACACCAATAAACACAGCTTAATTAAAAGGGAGGTGCAGTGACACCAGCAAAAATACAGTTCTGTGAATACTCACCTGTAAAATTGGTATTATAAGTATACAGTACGTCCTGCTCCAAATAGAATACTTACACTTGGGTTATACTCCGCCAGATGGCGCTGGACTGCAGAGACACCGACACCCTCAAATACCCAGGGACCTCCCACAATCCCCAGCATTGAAAAGCAGTTAACAAGAAGCCAGGAGAATTTAAACAACCCAAAAAGGGTAACTATAACAAGATAACAATCACCATACAGGGGATCCAAGATAATGCAACCAAGGGTGGGGTGGACAGGACGTACTGTATACTTATAATACCAATTCTACAGGTGAGTAATCACAGAATTGTATTGTTCTTAGTATACAGTACGTCCTGCTCCAAATATAATACTTACACTTGGGACATCCAATAGCAGTGTCCATACAGTAGGGTGGGATCCCCAAAAAGGTAACAGCAGACAGTTTAAATCACTGCCGCCTGCAGAACCTTTGCGGCCAAAAACAGCATCAGCAGAGGCCCTAACATCAACCTTGTAAAACTTTGAAATGGTATTAACAGAAGACCAAGTAGCGGCCTTGCAAACTTGTTCAACAGAAGCCTGGTGCTGAAAAGCCCAAGAGGCACCAATAGCACGAGTAGAATGAGCAGTAAGGCAGAAGGGAGGATTCTTCCCCTTAGCAGAGTAGGCCTGAATCACAGCCTGACGGATCCATTTGCTGATAGTAGACTTGGCAGGAGCCAAACCCTTCCTAGGACCAGAAGGGACCACAAAAAGAGCCTCAGTTTTTCTGAAAGGTGCAGTAGCCACCAGATAGTACTTCAGACACCTAACCACATCCAAAGAATGCAAAACCCTCTCCTTAGCATTACTAGGATTAGGGCACAATGAAGGTAGAACAATGTCCTGATTCAAATGAAAGGCAGACACTACCTTAGGCAGAAAATTTGGCTTAAAGCGGAACACCACCTTGTCCTGGTGTCTCTCAAAGTAGGGGGGCTGAATGGAAAGCGCCGCCAACTCAGACACACGCCTAACAGAAGTGATAGCCACCAAATGACAACTTTGAGAGTAAGAATGGCCAGGGCAGCATCCTGCATAGGTTCAAAGGGAGCACCCTGCAAGGCTGACAAAACCAAGTTAAAATCCCAAACAGGCACCATGGGCTTACGCACATGAGACACCCCCTGGAAAAAGGTCCTGATCAGAGGACTGAGCAAAGGACTTATGGAAGAGACAGGGCAGAAACCTGACCCTTCAGAGTACTGAGTGGAGCCCCATCTCCAACCCATGCTGCAGGAACTCCAGAATCCTGGGAATAGAGAACACACGACAGGGAAGAGACCTAGACTCACACCAGTCAATGTAGGCACGCCAAACCCTGTAATAAATGGAAGAGAAAGACTTCTTCCTAGCCTTTATCATGGTATCAACTACCGAGGTAGACAGCCCCTTCTCCATCAAGATGGAGGTTTCAGCAGCCAGGCCGTCAAAGCCAGAGTTTGTAAATTGAGTTGGCGCAAGGGGCCCTGAGTGATCAGATCTGGCACCCTGGCAGAATGTACTGATCTACTGCCAGCTGTACCACGTCTGCGAACCACACTCTTCTTGGCCACTAGAATTGCTGGCACCCCTTCCAGGGCAATCTTGCGCAGAATCCTGCCCAGCAGGGGGAATGGAGGAAAGATACAGGAGCTGAAAGTCCTGCCAGGAGCTTGTGATTGTGACGGGACGCAAACAGATCCACATCTGGATGACCCCAATGGTGACACAGGGATTGGAAAACCCTGTTGCAGAGGGACCATTCTCCTTGGCGAGAGGTCCCCCTGCTCAGAGAATCTGCCAGGAGATTTTCCGCCCCCGGAATGTACACAGCTGAAATGCAGGGGACATTGGCCTCCGCCCAGGTCAGGATCAGAGACACTTCCTGGAGGGCCCTCTTGCTCCGGGTTCCTCCCTGATGATTGATGTAGGCAACTGCCGTCTGGTTGTCCGAGCTAACCTGAACAGGCAGGCCCCGAAGGTGATGAGTCAACTGACCCAGAACCAACCTGATCGCCCGCAGCTCCAAGACATTGATAGGTGTGTGGGCCTCCTGAGGTCCCCACCTCCCCTGGAACTGCAGGGACTTCCAGAAACCCCCCCCCCCATCCCGACAGACTGGCATCCGTGGTGACCGTCTCTCAGGAGGGGGCCAGAAAAAATCTGCCCCCCAGCAGGTTCCTGGAGTCCAGCCACCACGAGAGGGACCGCCTGACCAGGGGGGAAAGAGCACACAGACCCTGTCCAGGGACGCTGGGTCCTTGTCCCATACGGACAGGAGGTGAAGTTGCAGAGGCCTCACATGGAAATGAACATAAGGCACCGCCTCGAAGCACGCCACCATCAGGCCCACCAGCTGCATTTCCTGCCTGATGGAGGGATGATGACAAGATAACAGGAACTGGACCTGCGCAAGCAGACCGTCCACCTTCTGTTGAGGAAGAAAAATCCTTGCTTGAACTGTATCCAGAATCATTCCCAGGAATGGAGTCACCAAGGAGGGGGACAGAGAGGACTTGGGGTGATTGATCACCCAGCCAAATGACTCCAGTGTGGACACCACCATCTGAGTATCCAATTCTGCCTGATGTAGAGATTGGGAGGAGATGAGAATGTCGTCCAGATAAGGCAGCACGCGGATGCCCTGAAACCTGATCAGAGACATCACCCCCGCCAGCACCTTGGTGAACACCCTGGGAGCTGAAGTGAGACCAAAGGGCAATGCCACAAATTGGTAGTGTTGATCCTCCAGAGCGAACCTGATGACCTGGGAATACAGGAGTATGAAGGTAAGCATCTTTGATGTCCACCGAGGTCATGAAATCCCCTGGGCGCAGGGAACTGATGGCAGAACGCAGAGTTTCCATGTGAAAGCGCCTGCTCCTGACAAATTTGTTGAGGATCTTCGAGTCCAGGATGGGCCTGACTGACCCATCTTTTTTGGGCACTGTGATGAGATTGGAATAGAATACCTTGCCTATTTCTCTTAAAAGGACCTTGCAGATGACCCCCAGCTCCAGGAGGCTTTGCACTGCCTGCACTAGATCCTGAGCTGAAACAGGGTCCTGAGGAATACGGGAGCTGATGAACCTTGGGGGGGGGGGGGGGGGGGTGAGCATCAAACTCTATCTTGTAACCGGAGGACACTACCTCCTGAATCCACCGGTCTGAGACATGAAGCCTCCAGACGTGAGCAAAGTGCTGAAGCCTTCCCCCACCCAGATGGACGAGAGCGCCCCATCATGCCTGAGGGGGCTTGGGAGAGGACTTAAGCTTAGGGCCCCAAGAGGAGGCAGGACATCCACGTCCTCTGTCCCTACCCCAGAAGTCTCCCTGGGCCCCAGTAAAGGAAACCCCCCTCCCCAGTCTAGCACCACGATAGGGGGAGGAAAAGGAGCCCTGACCCCGAAAGGTCCGAGACTGCCGCCTGCGCTGGGGTAACCTGCCACCCTTAGCAAAAAGGTCCAGGCGGTCCCCAAACAGGCGTAGTCCTTTGAATGGAAAACCTTGGCAGCGTTGTCAGACGCCCACTGGCGCAGCCAAACCGAGCGGCGTATAGCCACCACAAGGGCAGATGTTCTGGCACACATTCTAATGGTGTCATCCAAGGCAGACAGGACAAAATTGACAAAAACATCACAGTTAGAGAGTGCATTAAACACGTCAGCAGGCAAATCATCAGGGGCACCATCAAGGACACTTCTGATCAGGGTCCTAATAGCCACAGTGGTAATGGCCGAGGCACAGACCAGGCGCAGCACCGTCCCCACACATGCAAATGCATGGGACGCCAGCTGGTCAATGTGCCGGTCCTCAGCATCCCGCAGGGTAGTAGAGTCAGGGGAGTGCATGACAGAGGTGTTAGATAAACCTAGGACCGGGCATCCACCTCGGGAGGAGATGACCAACACTTTACCACATCAGCAGGGAAGGGATATTTTCTGTCCCAACTCTTAGGTACACCGGGAATTCTACTGGGACGCTCCCATTCCTTGAGCACGAGATTATTGAAATGAGCTTGCTCGGGAAATTCCAAACGTGACTTAGCAGTGTGAAACAGCTCACCCCTTTGCCTAGGAGCCGCAACAGGGGGAGAAATGGACAGAACCTCAAAAAACTGGACCAGCAATCTATCAGTATCATCCGGGGCCCAGGGGTCAGAGCCAGAATCGTCATGACCCCTGGGCCTCTCATCCTATGACCCCGAGTTGGAGAATAGCTCCCCTTCGTCCGAAGGGGTATAGCCACATAAATGCCAAAACTCATCAGTTTCCATAGGGAAAAGAGTGACATCAGGCGTTAAGTGCCGCTTTTTTGCAGTGGCCTTACACGCCAAGGTATTAGCAATTAACTTCTCAACACTAGCCAGTCTAATAGACACATCAGGCTGAGAATCCCCACTTGTATGCAAGTCAGTGTGGGTGAGATTTAAGCTTGAGTAGGTGAAGTGAAACGAGGCGCAGGCCCAGCCACAGGAAGGCCGGATTGCAACGCAAGTACCTGTTGGGCACAATGTACACAGACCCGTGCATTGTCAGCGCTAATAGGGGATACCCTACAAGCTACACACAGCCGGGCTTGTCCCGAAGGAACCCCGGTCACAGTATCCTGAGACGCCTCCATATGGTGATTATAGCGGTACAATAGGCCGATAGGGATTAACGCTATAAAGCAACCCTGGATGCCCCAATAACCCAGTAGGGAAGTGGGAGTAATTACACTAGGCCTCACAAGTTAACCAACTAATAGAGGGCCGGGAGAAGCCAATGGATTAGCCCGTCCGAAAGACATAATAAAAAAGGGGGCCGTAAGCAAATATTCAATCAAAGATGAAAATAAAGGCGCCCGCGAGGGCACTTACGGACCGCAGTAGGTAGAAACCGTCACGCAGAAGCCAGCAAGCAGACAAAATGGCACCGGTATACCTCGAGTAATGATGCGGAATGCGCCAGATACAGCCCCCCCCCCGAAGAGTATAGAGTAATCTGACAAGCGGCCAATGACGGTGCGCCAGTGCCTGAGGTAATGCTGTCGCCAAGCACGGAACACTGAAGAAAACGCACGCGGCGGCAAATACAAAATTAAAAGAAAAGCAAGTCAGCACGGCGGCTGACACAAGGCATAAGTAAAAGGCAAAGCCAATAATGTAATGCATATATACACACATGTACACAACCCCCCCCCCCTTTTCCCGAATGCTACAGGGAGAATGAGGGAGGACAGCGGCCATTTAAGATAGGGCCCACCGATAGACAGGGGCAATAGTGCAGGAGGGGCATCCCATATAGGCTCACCATAAGCCTATTCCGCCTACCCTTTGGTGGGGGATTGCGGTGAAGCAGCGCTCCTAAAGCACCTAACAGCGGTGCTGCCTACCATCACCCAACCAGCGCAGCCAAGGCTGGGAGGCACATTACAAATGGAATGGGTGGGAATAGTCCTACAGGGCCACAGGCTAATAACCCCGCTCACCTGCGAGTAGAGAGAGCCATATTCTTGACCTTCGCAGTCCAGACTGCAGAGAAATTCTGGGGATTGTGGGAGGTCCCTGGTATTTGAGGGGCCAGGAGGAGCCTGTTTTCGATGTCTCTGCAGTCCAGCGCCATCTGGCGGAGTATAACCCAAGTGTAAGTATTCTATTTGGAGCAGGACGTACTGTATACTAAGAATACACTACTTGTAAAGACCAGAGAAACCAATACCAGTAAAACCAATAAAAAAAATTGATGGGAGAGGAGAGAATGGAGAAGAAGCAAGCCATCTTAAAGTGGGAAATGCTATAATCAGACAGGGACAACCTGATTCCTGAGAAGAGGTTAGCCTTAGGACTCTCCTATTTAGACACATTCAGATTCCTGGCAGAATTGTAACCTGGGTGTCCCTGTCTTAGTGAATGTCATGCAACATAGTTGTTGCAAGGCTGTGAAGTCCACCTCCCATATCCTAAGACACCACACTCATCTGGACGTGTTCTTGTGTGACCAAGAGGTATGTCGCTCTCCAGGCTGGGAGAAGATACCCACAAGGGTATGTATATTCATTAAACAGAAACTTAGCCCATGCAGGGGAAAAGGAAAATTAATTTGTGATAAAATATTTTCCGCGCAGGGGAAGGGCTCTCTTTCCTATTGTATCCTCACAATATTTGGTTTGAAATAACATCTAGTTTGTAACGGTCTCTGTACATTATGTTTTACCTTGTCTGTAATTATACCTTGTACAGTAGTACAGAAGAAGATGGCTCTATATAAATAAAAAATACTATTAATAATTTACCTCAACATAGTTACTACCATGTATGAAATCTTTTATGTCTGACAAGAAGATATATTCCATGATAACATATAATTTAGAGAAAGAATAAGGCTTTTACTTTGTATGAATTTTTTCATGTCTGATTAGGTGTGCTTTCTTAGAAAAAACTTTCCCACATTCATAACAGCAATTTGACTTCTCTGTATGAATTCTTTCATGTTCTCTAAGGCTTGATTTATGAGTATAACATTTGCCACACTCAGAACAAGAATATGGCTTCTCCACTGTATGGTTTCTTCTATGTGCGATAAGCTGTGATTTCTGAATGAAACATTTTTCACATTTGGAACATGAATAAGGCTTTTTCCATGTATGTTTTTTGTTATGTGTGATAAGGTGTGATTTCTGAGTAAAACATTCCCCGCATTCCAAACAAGAGTAAGGCTTCTCTCTTGTATGATTTCTTTTGTGTAAGGCAAGACTTGATTCGTAATGAAAACATTTTCCACATTCATCACAAAGGTATTCCTTGTCTGTATGTCGTCTTTCATGCCTCAAAAGTAGATATTGAAAGCCAAAGCGTAGCCCACATTTGGAACAACAATATGGCTTCAGTGAATGGACTTGAATTTCATGATCTTCAAGTCCTGATTTATGAAAAAAACACTCTCCGCATTCAGAACAAGAAAAAGGCTTCTCGCTTGCATGTTCTCTTTCATGCTGGATAAGATGTGTAGAATCTTTAAAACATTTTCCACACTGAGAACATGAATATACATCGCTGCTATCATGGGTAAGGGTAATCTCATGATACCCCGATTGTGTAGAAGTACCAGAGGCTGCAAGATTTACTGTAATCGGGGATTTTGTAGATTGCACTTTGATAGCATCTGGTGAGACATTATCAAATTCACTCTGGATGTATTTGCCATCTGCAAGAAAGTAGTGGAAATAATTTAGAGAACGCAACCCCTCTATTTCACAAGCTAGACGCCAAACAAGAGTTTCCAAAATCACTAAGCCAATCATTACTTTTTTTCGCATTTTTAAACAACAAAAAAGCTTTACAAAACCAGAGAAAATCTCAGAACGAAATTTTAGTTTGTATATAATACATTATGAAGATACTTATAAAGAATAGCTAGCTTTATAATAATATCAATATAATAAATAATAATATTTATCTTTCACACCCTCACACTACATTAACTCCAACCTCGCTCTGAAGAAGGGATTTCCCATATAAGCACCAATGGTTTATTACGGTCAGCATGTTTTCAGACTATTATCCTGGTTACTATTTATTCATGTACGACAGTCAGCTCCACAACCTTTAACCTTTATGTTGCCACATCACACTGTGTGAGCTGACTAAGCATTTAATGTCCTTGCTATATTTGTATATAGGTCTTAGATATTATGTATATATATCGTTGTGTAGCGTGTTCCCTCTCTGTAGAGGTTTCTCACTATTGAGGACTCCTAGTGCTGAGTGTGACTTGTAGTCCTCTGGTATATCATGTATATCTAAATTAAATTCTTTCACCTTTGCCTCAAATTAAGTGGCTTATGGTGTGCATTTATAAGCTTGTTTATTGAATTCCTTAAACAGCACCATTGTAAGCTCGCAAGAGCAGGACCCTCCCTCATAATGTATTCCTGCATGTGTTCATTTACTTTTCTTTGACGTTTGATTCATAATATCATGTGTTTTATATGCATTATCGTCATTGTTGTTTTATAAGTATTTACCCCAGTTCTTCTACCTTGTACAGCGCCATGGAATATGACGGCACTTTGAGTAATCAGTTGCCATGAAAGGGAGGGATTTGGCTTGTAGGATATCTGATCTCTACTAATTCATCCCTGATCTAATGGTGAAGTATCCCACAGCATCCCCAGGAAAAATTGGTGAGCACAGAGGGCTCAGACATTCTACGGTCTTTTATCATGCCTTAGATCTGGACACATCTAAATGTTGTAGAAACCTTATCTTAGGGTGTCAAGTCCACACAAAAAGAAGGGACTGATGTGGAAAAACATTCAGAAGCAAAATGTCTTCAGGAAATGCAATATTTATTCGGTCAACCAGGGGCTTGCCACTTCCGATTGCAATTGCTAAAATTATGTGCTCCTTTGCTTGCTTAAATACAGGTTTAGACAAAGGAGCTTAAATGACCATCCTGATTGGATGCCTGGACACATGTCATTTTCCCATTGGACATTTCAAATATATCATATATTTCAGACATATATGGAAGGTATAGCTCAGACGTGAATGACATTCTGTTTCTCATTAAGCAGACGCAACGTTCTTGGCAATGGTTTAACCTCCCTGGCGTTCTGATTCTTTGTGCAATTTTGTGCACAAAGCGTCAGGATGACGTTTAAATCTGCCGCCCAGTTCCGCCCCCATGAGCCTCTGCGGCTCACAGAGACGGAACCAGGAAGTCAGACGGACGCCGCTGCCGGGGCTCTCACCTGCGATCACAGCGGGGACATCGATGGATCGCAGGGAAAAGGTAAGGAGACTGCTCCTCTGCACAATCTACCCCGAGCGTGACTCGGGGTTACCGCTACTTGCAGCGAAAATTAACCCCGAGTCACGCTCGGGAAGACCGCCAGGGAGGTTAAACCTATGAGGAGGGAGGGGTGAAAATCCCCCTAAACACACTGAGAATGTGAGAGATGGCATACAAGCAGCTTATAAAATGAATACTAATTATAATATTTCATTTTCCATCTCATAACTACAAGGAACTGCACAGGGATGGTCGAGTTGCACCAACTTGAGGGGTCTGGCAGGTCTGGTATATTCTTTTAACAGTAAAACATTATTCCTTCTAGCTTTTAAAAGAGCTATGGCCCCTGTGACCTATTTGGTAGCATAGTAAAATGGCCCAAAGGAAATGCAGGTCATTTAGGCCTAATCTCAAAGGTTCGGAGACCTAAGTGCACGAAACCACAGGGCTGCTGCTAAGCCCACACAAGTACATACAAAGTTCATCCATAAAGCCTTTAAGACCAGAGCTCCAAACAATAAAACCTTTACTGTGTGAGCGTTAAAATCATCTTACAAAGGGACCGACCGTCCCATTCCCCGAACCCCCAAACAGCCAGCGACGCGTTTCAGGGGAAAAACCTTTTTTATCAAGCAGCCTAGGCTTACCGGTTACCCCCTAGGTATTTGAATAGGGTCAGCATAGGCCCTACAAATGGGTCGGTCAGTCCCCTTGTAAGATGATTTTAACGCTAACACAGTAATAGTTATGTTTTATTATCTGGAGCTCTGGTGCTGAAAGCTTTATGGATGAACTTTCTATTTGGTAGCATGTATAACTGATCTCCTCCTTGGGGGCACTCTACTGGAACTTCTTGTTGCTACGGGTAATGGGGCATAAAAAATTCGAGCACCACTGTACTAGTTAACAGGAAAGGGCAGAACCTCTGCAGGTAGGAAGGCTGCTGAATATGAGACCATCTTAACCAGGGTGATGGCTAAAAAAGAGCCAGATTAGTGCTAGAAATGGGACTGGATGCAATGCAAAGGCCAGCAACTGCAAGGCAGAAATCACCAAATTTAGGTCCAAGGGCTCCAAGAGACCAATGTGTTGACCAATGAGCCACTTGAACAAACAAAGCACCAGATACATCAAAGGAAGATGAGGGAGAGGTAATCTCGCCTGAATACATCTCAAGGTATCACAAGGGCAATTGTAGCTGTGTCCAAAAGTCTTATGCTCTAGATCAGTGGGACTCAACCACTTCTTGTAAAAGTCCATATACAGGCATCCGGTGAGATGTGGCTGAGCTGGGGGGATGAGATGGTGGGACAGGGATGGATGGGGCTGAGCTGAGGGGACGAGATGGTGGGACAGGGATGGATGGGTCTGAGCTGGGGGGACAGGGATGGATGAGGCTCAGCTGGGGGGACGAGATGGTGAGACAGGGATGGATGGGGCTCAGCTGGGGGGACGAGATGGTGGGACAGGGATGGATGGGGCTCATCTTGGGGGACAGGAGTGGATGGGGCTCAGCTGGGAGGATGAGATGGTGGGACAGGGATGGATGGGGCTGAGCTGGGGGGACAGGGATGGATGGGGCTGAGCTGGGGGGATGAAATGGTGGGACAGGGATGGATGGGGCTGAGTTGGGGGGAACGAGATGGTGGGACAGGGATGGATGGGGCTGAGCTGCGGGGATGAGATGGATAGGGCTGAGCTGGGGGGGACAAGATGGTGGGACAGGGATGGATAGGGCTGAGCTGGGGGGGGCGAGATGGTGGGACAGGGATGGATGGGGCTGAGCTGGGGGGGGCGAGATGGTGGGAAAAGGATGGATGGGGCTGAGTTGGGGGGGGACGAGATGCTGCTAGGTGCCAGGGAGCCATGACACTGGCAGGGAGACTAAGCACTACATTACTGATCAATGGGGCAGCGCTAAGCACAGCAACACAGAAGCAACTGAGTGCTGGGGCTGTCAGGGCCGGGGTCCAGAAATCTAACGCCGAGGTCCGCCAGTTGAGTATCGCTGCTCTAGATTATAGATTGTTGAAGGCAGATTGAACTGGTGGAGCAAGATTCAAGGGTAAATCAATTTGTCACAAAAAAAGAAAAACAATCTTTATAAGTACCACGTGCCTACCCTTTGGGCATTCTTAGGATGGTCAGCTCCTGGAAAGTCAGGCATGATGGTGGCAGAAGGACTCACAGCAGCCCTGTGCCCTTTCAGCTGTCCAGAGGGACGCCCCCATTCCATGTATGCCTCCCGATGGCGTTGAATCACCCATTTGAATGAGCCAATAAGCTCACAGCTCTTGTCTGGGCCAATGAGCGCTAAAACCCATGATCGACAGCCCTGCAATATTATAGCTTGCAGAGCCGTCTGATTCCCTTCTCTCGGGGCACCCCCGAGTCCCCTAAAAAACATACCTTTGCATGTGCGAGCTACAGCCGCCGTCTGCTATACCTTTAGCAGGGCGCGCGCCAGGCATTTGAGAATGGCCGGCGCAGGCACACTCCATGTTAGAGGGTAGCAGGGGATGCGGCTGCCAGTGTGCTCGGAGCAACTGGCCTTAGACGACGTGACATCAGCGACTCCGAGAGCGCTGATTGGACGAGCGGCCCCACGTGCGCCATAGGACCAGGAAGAGGTGAGTTGGTTTCATGGACCTGGGGGGTTTCACACAGTGGGGCACCCCTGATCGGAGTGCCCCGGGGACAAGGACCAGAACCCAGGATAGTCAAAAGCCTGAGTTTTGGTTCAATTAAAATGAATACATTTTTATTAATTTATTAAATAAATTATTAAAAAAAAAAAACAGGTATACTTACCCCCCTGCGCAGGTTCTCCAGCAATGAGCAACAGCATTAGAATGGTGAATTGCAGGACATTATGCCAAGTCTTTTACATAAAGTTTATTACTCACCTGTTCTGATCTCTAGAGACATTTCCTCCTCATTCTTCACACATCCTTCTTCCTCCTCAGATATCACTATAGCTCCTCCAGGGTCTGTGAATAAAGATGAGAGTCAGGCCCCTGTACTGAGCTGTATAACACAAACCAGAGTGTGTGGAGTGACTGAGCAGGAGATAAAGAAAAATCATCTCTATAGAAGGATTATTACTCACCTGTGCTGATCTGTAAATGGATTTTTTCCTCTTCATTCTTCACAAATATTTCCTCCTCCTCAGTTTTCACATTTCTCATTATAGCGTCTCTAAAGACTGTGGGGGGAAAAAATAACATTTTGTGAATACTCACCTGTAAAATGGGTATTATAAGTATGTCACACACCCCGCTTCAAGACATTCATTACATGTGGGTATACTGACCTGTAGATGGCGATCTTGCAGAGATGTAAAAAAAAAAGGTAAGACCCTCCCGGCCCGTAAATACCTGGGACCTCCCACTCATTCCCCAGTATAAAGATAGCAGTAAGGTAAAGGGACCAGGAAAGCCAATTAAAAACTAACAAAGGTTCACCATATAAAGGATCCAGAAAACAAAAGGGCAGGGTGGAGCGGGGTGTGTGACATACTTATAATACCCATTATACAGGTGAGTATTCACAAAATGGTATTATTCTAAGTATGTCACACACTCCACTTCAATGTCAGATTGCACAGAAGCACTCTTACCTAGCGTTGTAGTGGGTGCTGTGGCCGGCGGTGGCGCCGCAAACACACAAGAAAGACGATCAGCCAGCACTCCAAAAGATATTGTATTCAAATCCAACAGGTCAATATCACAGCAAAGACCAAAAAGATCCAACAAAATCCAACGTTTCGGGGCGTCTAGCGCCCCTTCATCAGGGAGCAAAAACAAGCAAGCAGAGATTCCCCTCCACTGAGGATTAAATGTCCTCAGAGAGCCCGGGATTGCCACCTGATGTCAGTGGGTGTGTCCCACGTGACATCAGAGCTGATGCAGCCAATCAGAACAACACCAGCCAAACAAATGCAATTTCAAACCATATACATAATACAATCATGTGAAACAAGTAAAATAAGTAAAATAAACACGGCAGAGACCTGATGCGGTCGCTCAACAGGGGCTAAGGTGGGTAGGTCGCACCCCGCAGCACCACGTGCCAGCAGAGCAGCAAGCCGCTGCGATTGGAAAGCGGCGCTGCCAGGGCTGCTCCTAGTGGGCCAGGAGCTGCCAGTCCCGCATCTGGTGTAAAAACACCAGCGCCGGTTGCTGTCAGCACCGGCGCATGCGGGGAACGTCGGCAAACCAAGCGCTGCTGGGGGAACCTCTCCACCTCAGACCTCCCGGCAACCCATTCGATTCAGGTTGCACACGAAAAATAAAATAAATAAACAATACCAGTAGGAGGATAGGTCTACCCACAGTGCCCAAGTCATGCTGTCACCACACGCCACACCCGCGCCATGGCAGGCTCCCATGGCGACATGGCGTGCCCACATCCGAACTAGCGCATCATGGGATCCGCCTGTGGCAGCACGGGTCGAGCACCACTGGGGAACCTCTCCACCTCAGTGCCAAAAGGTTAACCAGGCAGAAAATACGCCATAAATAAAACCACAATATGCGCCTCAAACACTTAGGGGTGAGGTGGAGGGCTTCCCTCCGTAGTGAGCCCCAGACCTGGGGCCCCACAGCCGGCAAAGTGGGCCCCCACCCACAGGGATGGTAGTCCGCCAGCAGGCCGCCGTGCGACAGAAGGCCGCACTCCACTTCAAGACATTCATTACATGTGGGACATCCAATAGCAGTGTCCATAAAGGGCGGGGATCCAAAAACAATGCAACAAGGCACAAACTTAAACCACCGCAGCTTGCAGAACTTTGCGGCCAAAAACAGCATCCGCTGAGGCCCGAACATCAACCTTGTAAAACTTGGAAAAAGTGTGAACCGAAGACCAAGTAGCAGCCTTACAAACCTGCTCAACAGAAGCCTGGTGCTGAAAAGCCCAGGACGCCCCAACAGCAGGAGTAGAATGAGCAGTAACACGAAAAGGGGGAATCTTCCCCTTAGCAGAATAAGCCCCAACAATAGCCTGGCAAATCCATTTTCTAATGGAAGACTTGGCGGGAGCCAAACCTTTCCTAGGCCCAGAGGGCACCACAAAAAGAGCGTCAGTCCTACGAAAAGGGGAAGTAGCCACCAAATAGTACTTCACACAGCGAACCACATCCAAAGAATGCAAAACCCTCTCCTTGTCATTGCTAGGCTTAGGACACAAGGAGGGTAGAACAATATCCTGATTAAGATGAAAAGCAGAGACCACCTTAGGAAGGAAATCTGGCTTGAAGCGGAAAACAACCTTGTCCTGATGCCTCTCAAAGTAAGGGGCCTTAATGGACAAGGCCGCCAACTCCGATACACGCCGAACAGAAGTGATGGCAACCAGAAAAACAACCTTCTGAGTAAGCGAAGAAAGCGCAATATCCTGCAAAGGTTCAAAAGGAGGACCCAGCAAGGCAGACAAAACCAAGTTCAAATCCCAAACTGGGAGCAAAGGCTTTCTAGGAGGCCGCACATGCGTAACCCCCTGGAAAAAAGTCTTAACCAGAGGATGAAGAGCAAAAGACCTTTGAAAGAAAACCGACAGGGCAGAAACATGCCCTTTCAGCGTACCAAGCTGCAAACCTAGGTCCAGACCATGTTGCAGAAATTCCAAGACCCTAGGAATAGAAAACGCCCTGCAAGGCAAGGCCCTGACCTCACACCAATCAATATAAGACCTCCAAGCCCTATAGTAGACGGCAGAGGAAGACGTCTTTCTAGCCCTAACCAGTCTGAATGACAGCATCAGAAAGACCTTCCTCCTTCAAGATGGAGGTTTCAGCAGCCACGCCGTCAAAGCCAGCGTTGGTAAATTGGGGTAGAGCAGTGGACCCTGAGTGAGTAGATCCGGCAGAAGGGACAGAACTAGCTGATCCTCTGCCAACCTTACCACGTCTGCGAACCAAACCTGTCTTGGCCACCTTGGAGCCACCAGGATTGCTGACGCGCCCTCTAGGGCCAGCTTGCGCACCACTTTGCCCACCATGGGAAACGGAGGGAACAGGTATAGAAACCCCAGATCCCTCCAGTTCAGAGACATGGCATCCGCTGCCAGAGCAAGCGGATCTTGCGAGAGGGACACAAATGCCGGAAGCTTGTGATTGTGACGAGAGGCAAAGAAGTCCACCTCCGGAGTCCCCCCACCTGTGGCAAAGCGACCGAAACACCTTGGGGCAGAGCGACCATTCCCCGCGGCGAGATGACCCCCTGCTCAGGGAGTCCGCCTCCGTGTTCTCCACTCCCGGAATGTACACTGCCGAGATGCATGGGACATTGCCCTCTGCCCAATCCAGGATCAAAGACACTTCCCTGAGGGCACGCCTGCTGCGAGTCCCTCCCTGGTGATTGATGTAGGCGACCGCCATCCGATTGTCCGACCGAACTTGAACCGGTACTCCCCGTAACTGATGAGTCAAGTGAGCCAGAACCAACCTGATGGCTCTCAGCTCCAGAACATTGATGGGATTGTGAGCCTCCTGAGGCCCCCACAGTCCCTGAAACTGAAGATCCTTCCAAAATCCCCCCCAACCTGACAGGCTGGCATCCGTGGTGACCGTCTCCCAACGAGGGGTCAGAAAAGACCTGCCCCTCGTCAGATTGCTTGGTTTCAGCCACCACCGAAGAGAACGCCGTACCCGAGGGGACATCAGAAAGGACTGATCCAATGACAGCCGTCCCAGGCCGCCAAGAGATGGAGCTGGAGCGTCCTCGTGTGAAACTGGGCAAAGGGAACCGCCTCAAACTATGCCACCATCAATCCCACCAGATGCATCCCTAGCCAGATGGACAGGCGGGGGATGGATAGGAGACGCTTAGTCAATTCCTGAATCAGAAGAACCTTGGCTCGGGGGAGGAACACCCTGGCCTGAGAAGTATCCAGAGACATTCCCAGGAACTCCACCACCCTGGAGGGAGTGAGGCAGGACTTGGAATAGTTGATCACCCAACCGAAACTCTCCAGAGTGGAAACCACAGTCCTGGTATCCAGCTGCGCCTGACTGAGGGAAGACGCCATGATGAGAAGATCGTCCACATAGGGCACGATGAGAATACCCCTGGCTCTGAGGATGGCCATCACTCCAGCCAACACCTTGGTAAAAACCCTTGGAGCCGAGATAAGGCCAAACGGAAGAGCCACAAACTGAAAATGTTGATTTTCCACGACAAACCTGAGGAATCTCTGGTGTGCCGGAAATATTGGAATATGCAGGTAAGCATCCTTGATGTCTATGGACGTCATGAAGTCCCCCTGACGAAGTGAGTGGATGGCTGAGCGCAGAGTTTCCATACGGAACTTCCGGGGACGAACTAACCTGTTGAGCAACTTCAGATTCAGAATGGGACGAACGGAGCTGTCCTTCTTGGCCCACCGTGAACAAATTGGAATAGAAGCCCAGGCCCCGGTCTGAGTGGGGCACCGGACAGATGACAGCCACCATGTCCAAGAGACTTGCTACTGCCGCCCGCAGCTCCTGGGCGGCCAGAGGATCTGACGGCACCCGAGAACTGAAGAATCTGGGAGGGGGCCGGAACTCGAACTCCAGCTTGTAACCGGAAGACACCACTTCCTGAATCCACCTGTCCGAGACCTCTTGGACCCAGATCTGGGAGAAGAGTTGCAGCCGTCCCCCCACCCGCAAGGGTGAGGGTGCCCCCTCATTGCTGAGCCGGCTTGGCAGCGGCTCTAGGCTTGGAGCCCCAACTGTGTCCTGGACGGGCCCGACCCCTGCCCCTAGGCCAGGAATCACTTCTGGACGAAGGGAAGGCCGAACCCCTGCCAACTCTAGCCCCACAAAAGGACTGAGAGAAGGAAGCCGCCCCCGAAAGGGGCAACGCTGCTTCATACGCTGAGGTAAATTACCTCCCTTTGCCACCAAATCCAATTTCTCTCCAAAGAGCCGCAACCCCACAAAGGGAAGGGCCGTAAGCGACTTTTTGGACACAAAATCAGCCGCCCACTGGCGTAACCAAACCGACCGCCGGATAGCCACAAGCAAGGCCAAAGCTCTGCTACACATCACCAATGTGTCATCCAAGGCGGCCAGCACAAAGGACAAAAATAACTCACAGCGCTTAAGGTCGGCAAACTCCTCACTAGCCGGGTCAAGCCCGGAAGAGGCCAACAGTCCTCTAACAACCGACCTGGCAGCTACCAATAAAAGCGCAGAAGCACAAACCGGCCACAAGGCTGACCCAACACTGGCAAAACCATGACAAGCCATCTGGTCAATGCGTTTATCCTCACCATCCTTGAGAGTAGTGCACTCCGGAGAATGCAGGATTGAGGAACTGGACAACCCCAAAACAGGAGCATCCACTTTGCGCGGGAAGGGGGGGAGACCAGTTCTTCACCGCGTCCGCCGGAAAGGGATATTTTTTGTCCCAACCCGGAGGGACACCCGGAAGCCTAGTCAGCCTCTCCCATTCCATGAGAATGATACCATAAAAATGCTTTTGATAAGGAAATTCCACCTCAAAGAACGCCCCCTTCAGCGGAGAAGCCGCCTCGGGGGGAGGGATAGCCAGGACCTCAAACATATGAGCCAGGACCCTAGGGGTATCCAAGGAATCCCCCTGACCCTGCTCGGTATCAGCGCCCACAAACTGCTGATCATCGGAGCCCTCAGACTCCTCATACAGCTCCCCTTCCTCACGCGGGGAACAATCAGACCAATCCAGGGAGTCAAACTCCTCCCTATCAATGGCCTGCGTGGCTGTATACACGTTTTTGCTTTGCCGTGGCCATTTTAGCAACGGCACTGGAAAACAATTTTTCAAGATTGGCCAATCTGGCACACACCTCAGATTGCGACTCCCCGCCAATGACCACATCACATGGGGTACGTGTCAAGCGAGGGGGAGACGGAGAGGAGACTGGCGGAGCAGAACCAGACGACTGAGATCCGGTCTGCCGCGCACAGGGTACACAAAGAAATACATCATCCCCCAAAAGGGATACCCCACACCTCAAACACAGCCTGGATTGCTCCGAGGAGGGCACAAGCCGAGTATCCGGGGAAGCCTCCATATGGTGATTTTTTAATATATATATATATATATATATATATATATATAATGCCCAGAGGGAATTACGCAGTAATGCAACCCGGGATGCCCCTTTAAGTCCCGAGTGGGAGGAATTTTAAACCAACTAAATTTTAGCAAGGGACCCAAGGACCGGGAGAATCCCCCTTTAATAGGATCAATGGTCCACCTGAAACACACAAACAAACACACAATCAGATGCTAGCAAATGACCAAAGAGTTAATATCAGAGCATTGCCCAGCAACCCCAGGGAGGGGCATAATCAATAAGTAAAACTGATGGGCCACAGGCCACTCACCCGACCGGCACCCCTCTGGAGTCCCGCACGCCAGGCAATAGGGGATGGCAGGCGCGTAGTGTGCAGAGGAAGAGGGAGGGCGGGCCCCTCCCGGCCTGGGACCTGAAAACGGCGCCCGCAGCACGGGGGTGGTCCGTAGGTGCCCGCGCGCGCCCGGCCCCGCCCTCCGCCCTGAGGGGAAGAAGCTCCTCTCGGGCGCCTACAGCCGCCATTGTTTCTAAAAACGCCGGCGCCAGCCTGAGTAGTAAACATGCACAGCACACACACACACACAATATAATAAAAAGATGAATCCATAAGGACCCGGCCCCCCCAATCCCCTCCCCCCTCTAAGGGTATCCGGGAGAGGGGGAATCCATGCTAGGGTAGGGGCCAAGGGACTGGGCATCCCAAACCGGGGTCACCAACCCGGATAGCCGCCTACCCCTTGTTATGGGGTCTCACGGCTCCTGAGCATCTAGGGTGCCGTCTACCATTGCCCGGACCAGCAGCCTAGGCTGGGAGGCAAGTGATGTAATAAAGGGATCCGGGCAGGAATAGAAGAATAGAAGGCCGGGAGTCATCCCGGCTACCTGCAAGGAGGAGACATCCATCTTCTGACTTGCTCGCTTCTGCAGAGATGAAAGACTGGGGAATGAGTGGGAGGTCCCAGGTATTTATGGACCGGGAGGGTCTTACCTTTTTTTATTGACATCTCTGCAAGATCGCCATCTACAGGTCAGTATACCCACATGTAATGAATGTCTTGAAGCGGGGTGTGTGACATACTTAGAATAATGAAGTAGTAAATACCAAGTTCCGAGTGTGTGTGTTTATTGGTTGGTGAGGGGCATTAGAGACAGATTATTAGGGATCAGATTAGGAATAAAGTGGATTTCATGTAACACATACTACTCTTCATTAGTGATGACCCGGAGCGGGACTATCCAGTTCAGAAGCCCTTCTATAGTCCCCAGTATTACAATTAAAGTCTATGGGAGGAAAATCTGGCCAAGGTCGGGTAGGGAGTATTGGCATGCCATCAACCAGTGGCAGCCCCTCTACCCTGTGAAATAGTATAGGAGTTACTTGGACTGCTTACCAGTTCACAAACAAAGCAACAACCAAAAATAAATTCATTTTATACACTTAAACCGGACCTTCACCCTGAACATGAGCCTATCTTATATTTTTCCCCCCCGTACATACAGATTGCTCACATTAATCTGGACCTTAAGCCTGAATAAGAGCCTATCTTGTATGTTCCTCCCTGTACATACAGATTGCTCACATTAATCCGGACCTTCACCCTGAATAAGAGCCTATCTTATATGTTCCCCCATCCTGTACATACAGATTGCCCACATTAATCCAGACCTTGACCCTGAATAAGAGCCTATCTTATAGGTTTCCCACACCCTTTACATACAGATTGCCCACATTAATCTGGATCCCCACCCTGAATAAGAGCCTATCTTGTATGTTCCCCCCCCCCTGTACATACAGATTGCCCACATTAATCCGGATCCCCACCCTGAATAAGAGCCTATCTTGTATGTTCCCCCCCCTACCCCCCGTACATACAGATTGCTCACATCAAAATTCATCCTACCTGCACCGATTGTGTTTTCTGAGCCTTTAAACATCCAAGATGGCAGCCCATGGAGTCTCAGGCTGCCTACATACAGAAAGTGTCTTCTGACATTCTGGGATTGCTGTCCTTTTCCTGATCCCAGCTCTGCTCTGTCTGTGCAAAGCTATAACCCTGACCCCTGTGCTTTTTACCCCTCTCCTCAATATGTAATGCTTCTGAGGCAAGATGGCGGCGCCCGTATCCTAGTGTCCTGAACAGAGTTGAAGCCCGGTGGTGGAAAGAATAATAGGTAAACGACTAAAAACTTAAAAATATTAATTTTAGATGCTGGGGAAGAGTTTTTTAAGTGTTTGGGCTTTTCATTAAATGATGCTGAAGGTCTGGTTTAATTTACCTGTACTTACCTATCTGCATTTTCCTTCTCCTGTCACCCGCTGAGTGCTGTCCTTCCCGAGCTCCCTCCTGGTCTGGCAGCCTGGTGGCATTGGCAGCTATAGCAGCCGTCTCGCCAACATCTGCTGATCAGGGGGACAACGTCGCTCCCCTTTCTACCCTGGCAACCAGCCAGGGGTAATGCCCGCAGATAGGGAAGGCAGCTGTAGGGGGGAGACATGGAGAGGGATTTTCCTACATGACCCTCCCCTCAAGTGACAAACATGACATAGGAAAACATTCCACAGAGGTCGGCATTACCTTTGGGAAGAGGTAAAACGGCATCAAAAGACCAGGATGCTGGACCTAGACAGAGAGGGCACCGCCCGCTGGGGGGCAGAGGTCGCAGATGGGGTGAGTACAGTAACATAGTTTATACGGTTGAAAAAATACAATTCTGTGATTACTCACCTGTAGAACTGATATTATGAGTATACAGTACGTCCTGATCCAGATAAGATTCATTACACTTGGGTATTACTCCGCCAGATGGTGCTGGACTGCAGAGACCGTGAAATTGGCTCCTCCCGGCCCCTCAAATACCTGGGACCTCCCACAAATTCCCAGTATTGAAAAGCAGTTAACGAGATGCCGGGAGAAAGATAACAGAATCAACCCTTAACTATAAACAATGATAACAATCACCATACAGGGGATCCAAGATAATGCAAAACCAAGGGTGGGGTGGAGCAGGACGTACTGTATACTCATAATATCAATTCTACAGGTGAGTAATCACAGAATTGTATTATTCTTAGTATACAGTACGTCCTGCTCCAGATAAGAATCATTACACTTGGGACATCCAATAGCAGTGTCCGTAAAGTAGGGTGGGATCCCCAAAGGTAACAACAGACAGGTCAGACCACTGCCGCCTGCAGAACCTTGCGGCCAAAAACAGCATCAGCTGAGGCCCTAACATCAACCTTGTAAAACTTTGAAAAGGTATGAACAGAAGACCAAGTAGCGGCCTTGCAAACTTGTTCAACAGAAGCCTGGTGCTGAAAAGCCCAAGAAGCACCAATAGCACGAGTGGAATGAGCAGTAAGGCGGAAGGGAGGATTCTTCCCCTTAGCAGAGTAGGCCTGAATTACAGCCTGACGGATCCACTTGCTGATAGTAGATTTGGCAGGAGCCAAACCCTTCCTAGGACCAGAAGGGACCACAAAAAGAGCATCAGTTTTTCTGAAAGGTGCAGTAGCCACCAGATAGTACTTCAGACACCTAACCACATCCAAGGAATGCAACACCCGCTCTTTAGCGTTACCAGGATTAGGGCACAAAGAAGGAAGAACAATGTCCTGATTCAGATGAAAGGCAGACACTACCTTAGGCATAAAGTCTGTCTTGAAGCGGAACACCACCTTGTCCTGGTGCCTCTCATAGTAGGGGGGCTGAATGGAAAGCGCCGCCAACTCAGACACACGCCTAACAGAGGTGATAGCCACCAAAAAGACAACCTTGAGAGTAAGAATGGCCAGGGCAGCCTCCTGCACAGGTTCAAAGGGAGCACCCTGCAAGGCAGACAAGACCAAGTTCAATTCCCAAACAGGCACCATAGGCTTACGTGGGGGACGCACATGAGTAACCCCCTGGAAAAAAGTCCTGATCAGAGAATGCTGGGCAAAGGACCTCTGGAAGAAAACAGCAGCCAGGGCAGAGACATGACCCTTCAGAGTACTGAGTTGAAGCCCCAGCTCCAACCCATGCTGCAGGAACTCCAGGATCCTGGGAATAGAGAACACACGACAGGGAAGAGACCTAGGAAGAGAAGTCCCCCTGCTCAGAGAGTCTGCCTGCAGATTCTCCACCCCCGGAATGTACACAGTTGACAGGCAGGGAACATTGTCCTCCGCCCAGGCCAGAATCAGAGACACTTCCTTAAGGGCCCCCTTGCTCCGGGTCCCTCCCTGATGATTGATGTAGGCAACCGCCGTCCGGTTGTCCGAGCGGACCTGAACAGGCCGGCCCTGAAGGTGTAGGGTCAAGTGAGCCAGAACCAACCTGATCGCTCTCAGCTCCAGAATGTTGATAGGTGTGTGGGCCTCCCGAGGGCCCCACCGCCCTTGGAACTGGAGGGACTTCCAGAAGCCCCCCAACCCGTCAGACTGGCATCCATGGCGACCGTCTCCCAGCAGGGGGCCAGAAAGGATCTGCCCACCAACAGGTTCCTGGAGTCCAGCCACAACGAGAGGGACCGCCTGACTAGGGAAACAGCACAAGGAACTGGTCCAGGGACGCAGGATCCTTGTCCCATACTGACAAGAGGTGGAGGGGGGCCGCAGCCGGGGGAGAGATAGACAGTACCTCAAAAATCTGAACCAACAGCCTATCAGTGTCATCTGGGGCCCAGGGGTCAGAGCCAGAATCATCATAACCCCTGGGCCTCTCATCAGATGACTCAGAGTCAGAGAACAATTCCCCTTCTTCCAAGGGGGTATAACCAGACAGTTCCAAGAACTCATCAGCCCCCATAGGGAAAAGAGTGACATTAGGCGTCAAGTGCCGCTTTTTAGCAGAGGCCTTACGCGCCAAGGTATTAGCAAGCAACTTCTCAACATTAGCCAGTCTGGAAGACACATCAGGTTGAGAGTCCCCACTGGTATGCAACTCAATAGGAGGCAAATTTAAGCTTGGGGGAGTAGGTGAAGCCATACGAGGCGCAGGCCCAGCTACTGGTAAACCAGGCTGCAGCGCAAGCACCTGCTGGGCACAAGGTATACAGACCTGCACATTGTCAGCACTAGTAGGGGACACCCCACAAGCTACACACAGCCGGGCTTGTCCCGAAGGAACCCCGAGCACCTTATCCTGAGACGCCTCCATATGGTGATTATAGCGGCACAATAAGCCGATAGGGGTTCACGCTATAAAAAGCAACCCGGGATGCCGCAATAGCCCGCTAGGGAAGTGGGAGGAATTTACACACTAGGCCTCAAAAGTTTAATAACTAAATAGAGGGGGAAGAGCCGGGAGAAACCAATAGAGCTCGACCTGTCTGAAAGACAAAAAACGAAGAGAACCCCTTAAGTGACTAATATAAAGACATAGGGTAAATAAAGCCGCCCGCGAGGGCACTCACGGACCGTGGTATGTAGATGCCAGCCACGCAGCAGCCGAACCAGCAAAAGATGGCGCAAAGGTATACCTCGAGGGGCGGGCCGCGGAGACAGTGACCGCGCCCCCCCAAAGAGCGCGAAGCAGCACACTTGACAAGCAGCCAATGACCGCGCAACAGCGCCTGAGGTAATGCCGCCGACAACCACGGAGCATGAGGAGTGCGCGCGGTGGCATTTTTTACAAAAGCAACCAGTGCAACCAAGTCAGCGCGGAGACTGACACCGAAAGCAGCACATAGTACAGTGAAAACACCAAAGCATATAGACACACACATATAGGCACCCCCCCCACCCCCGAGAGCTACAAGGGAGGGCGAGGGAAGGCAGCGGCCACTTTACAGAGGGCCCACCGATAGATAGGGGCAAGGGGCAATAGGGCGGGAGGGGCTCTCCATAAGCCTATACCGCCTACCCTTTGGTGGGGGATTGCAGTGGAGCAGCGCTCCTAAGCACCTGGCAGCAGTGCTGCCTACCATCACCCGAACCAGTGCAGCCAAGGCTGGGAGGCACATTAATAATGGAACGGGTGGGAATAGTCCTACAGGGCCGCAGGCTAATAGCCCCGCTCACCTGCGAGAAGAGAGAGCCATCTTCTTGTCCTTCGCAGTCCAGACTGCAGAGAAATTCTGGGGATTTGTGGGAGGTCCCCGGGTATTTGAGGGGCCGGGAGGAGCCAATTTCGCGGGCTCTGCAGTCCAGCGCCATCTGGCGGAGTAATACCCAAGAGTAAAGAATTTTATCTGGAGCAGGAAGTACTGTATACTAAGAATAACACATATGTCCATCAATTTCAACCAAGGGTGTTGGGGTAGGGGAAGTTATTTTTTATTTTATTTTATAGGGGAAGCTATTTATTTTATTTTTTGTTTTATTTTTTTACTGATAACAACTAATAGTAACTGTTAATGTTTTTTTCTTCTAAATAAGCATCTAATCCTTTTTTGATTTTGTAACAAGCTTCTGTGGGAGGCTATTCCACAGATATATAGTTCTTATGGTAAAGAATGATTGTGGCCCCCGGAGACTAAATTTCTTTTTTTCCAATCGAAGGCAGAGCCCCCCTTGTCTTTAGCTGTCTCCTCTCAAGACTAAACAGATTTAATTATCGTAATCTTTACTCATAACTAAGATCTTTTATTCCCCTTATTAGTTTGGTGGCTTTCTGCACCCTTTCCATAGTGTTACGTTCAAGTCACTAAGCGGACTTGGTCTGGCTTCTGTTGTCCGATTCCCAATTACTATATTCTAAGAGAAATCAATACACGCGACAAGGTGTGTAGCAAAACCTCAGAGAAACACACTGAGCAGGGGGAGCTTCTGACCCCTGATTTTATTGAAAACTTTCATAGTTAGAGCATGCGCAGAACAGACAATTACCTAAGTTAAAAATAATGAGAACAGAAAATTTATGACCATGTACAAGGTTGAATTCAGGGAGTATTTTATAGTTTTCTCAGTTCCCAGAGGCCCCCATGCGAAGCAGCACATTCCTTAGATAAGGAATAAGGGATAAGAAGAAGCCTTGCAAAAGCAATTACAGAAAAGTCCAGTGTTAAAGCGTTACTCTAACATACAGAAAATAAACCATAGTCTTTCAGAACTATGTTTCTTAAATCTGGATCTTCTCATTTCCCCCCTTTGACATCTCCATCTGTCTTTCCTTTGACTGTGTCCACTTCGGAAGGTTTATAGCCAGTTCAGTCACTCAGGTACTATCCCAGGCCGGCGAGTTGCCTAGGGGAACACAGGTCTTCTCCAACTGGTTCCATCCCCCAAGTACTTGAACAGCATCCTTCCAAAGAAGAGTCTCGAATTTTGACAGATGATATGTCAATTCTAAAGGAAAGAAACATAGTTACTCACTTAGAAAGCGCATTATCTGCAATCAAGATAAGTTTATGTGTTACTTTAGGTGTCTTGATCTTGGCTACAAGGCAAAGAGCTAGTTTTACTAGAACATAAATCATTATGCCCAGAAGGCACAATGCCAAAATATTAATCAAGATATTCTTGATCCATTGTAGTGGACCACTCCAGTTTCCCCAATCTCCAAAAGGAGACCAGTCTTTTGCAAATGTCCTGATTTTACTCTGTATGTTTTGAACTTCTTCTCTATGACCTATTATTACTTCATAATAATCAGGTATCTCTAATGAGGTATTATGTATCCAAGTACAGCACTCGTAATCCTCTGTCATTTCACAAAGTTATTTAACAAACTCTCTTTACAAGTAGATGCTCCTATATGGGTGTGGTTTTTATTTCCTAATAAGAAGCACCAATCTGGTCTATATGCTCTTCCCGTTAAATGGTAATTTATCTCATTAGCAGAACTATTGACTCTCTCATACTGTAATTGAATAGGGATGGCTACGAGGGGTACCCGGGAAGACGAAGGATGTAACTTACTACATATGCAACATTTGTCAAAACCAGTTTGTCTAGCAAAAGAGTATTTATACTTTAGCAAAAGTAACTTTTGATGATGAGTGCCTATCTCCCTTCTATTTCTTATAGGTGCAGGGGATGAAATATTGAGGCAGAAAGCCATTATCATTGTTAAGAGGAAATATTTAATTTTCCCTCTGGACCTGTAACCTTTTTACAATGACTTGCGTGTATCCAAGTGGATTCCAAGCTTCACTGAAGTAGGCGTTGTCAAAAGAAATTGAAAGGGTCCTTCAAACCTTGATTCCAAAGATTTTCTAGAATGTTTTTTTACATAGACAAAGTCTCCTGGTTGGAGATTATGAGTTCCTGTTATCTGGTCGGGGTCTGGAAGAGAATCAAAAACACTTTTGTGCAGTTTAGTGAGATGTTTCTGCAACTGTATCACATAATCAGTCAATTCATCACATTTTAGGGCAAGATGTTGTGGAAAGTACAACCCAGTTCTGGGAGCACTTCCAAACAGAATTTCATAAGGTGACAACCCTGTCTTTGTAGGGGTGCATCTTATTGAAAATAACACAATTGGTAAACAATCTATCCATGGTTTACCTAATTCCTTCATAGTTTTCTGTAACTTCAGTTTAATGGTGCCATTCAGTCTCTCCACACTCCCTGAACTCTGTGGGTGATAGGGTGTATGGAAGGACTGCTGGACACCTAACATTTGCATTACATTTTGCATTATTTCACCTGTAAAGTGCGAGCCACAGTCTGACTCTCTATGGTCTCACATAGACCAAAACGTGGTATCAATTCTGTGATTAATTTCTTAGCCGTGGTTTTAGCTATTGCTGATTTTACTGGGTAAGCTTCTGGCCATCTTGAAAACAAGTCAATACACACAAGTACATACTCAAAGGGTCCACTCTTAGGGAGTTGGATGTAATCAATTTGAAGCCTTTGAAATGGATAGAGAGACCTAGGTTGATGTCTTACCGGTGTCTTAACAACCTGTCCTGGGTTCTCCGTCAAACAGATAGAGCATGCTGCACAGTATTGTCGTGCCATGCTACTAAAGCCTGGAGCATACCAAGTCTGATTGGTACTCCTTACCATAGAGTTTGCACTCTGATGTGTAGGCAGGTGTGATACCTGTGCCTGTTCTGGGTATAGGAAGCTAGGCAAGCACAATCGGCTTCCTTTGACCCATAATCCATCAATTTGCTGGGCTCCTGCTCTGAGCCATTTTTCCTTTTCCTCAGGCATCACTTTGTCCTGAAGATTTTTCATTAGTTCCATACTTACCGCCGATTCCTGGGTAAGATTTACACTTACACTCTCTATCTTCTTCAAAGCTGCTTGTTTAGCTGCAAAGTCAGCTTTTTCATTACCTTTAGCCTCTTTGGTTGTCTGTTTTGTGTGGGCTGCTACTCTTACAATAGCTACCTTTTTGACATTGTTCAGGTTGGTCAGAATTTCTTTAACTAAATCAGCATGTCTAATGGGGGTTCCTGCAGCTGTTAAGAAGCCTCTTGCTTTCCACAAGTGGGCGTAATCGTGGGCAATACCCCAAGAATAGGCGGAGTCTGTCCAGATCGTGCCTGTAGTGTCTTTTAGCAGCATTAATGCCCTAGAGAGGGCTGTAAGTTCTGCTTCCTGAGCAGACATATGAGGTGGTAATGGCTCAGCTTCTACCACTTCATGTTCAGTTACTATTGCATAACCTGTATGAAACTGTCCTTTTTCATCAGCATATCTGCTGCCATCTACAAAAAATTCAAATTCTGGGTTTTCTAAAGGTGTATCATGCACATGTGGTAAACCCATTGTTTCTTGCTTCATAAGTTCAATGCAGTCATGTGTGTCTTCAGTATGTTCAAATTCTAAAAAATTCTCAAAATCTTCACTATTACTCCCCCCTTCAGAATCTGAAGAAATTGGTAACAAAGTCGCCAGATTCAGAGAAGTACATCTTTGAAACTTAAATGTTGGGGGTAGTAAAAGGGTACACTGCAGCCTAAGCTGTCTAGCCATTGACAGGTGTTTGGGATTAACTTGTGATAATATCCCATGAATGTCGTGATTGGTAGACACAGCTAATTCATTATCAAGTACAATTTCAGAAGCTTTGTCTACCAATAGAGAAACTACTGCTACACGAATAATAAGCAATAGGTCTTTGTTTTGTGCCATGTGCCTGCCTTAAAACTCTGTACTGTAGCGTAAACTGTAAACTGTAGCGTAAACTGTAGCGTGTCCTTGTATTTCAGTAGCCATGAGTGTAAATGGCTTAGAATAATCAGGAAGACCTAAAGCTGGTGCTTGTGTGACTACAAGTTTAAGTTGGTCAAAAGCATCTCTTGCTTCTGGTGTTAGGCAAAAAAAAAAGTGTGACTTTGACACAATCATACAGTGGTTGCATAAGTGAACTGGCATGCATAATCCACTGTCTGCAGTAAGAGATGAGTCCTAGAAACGCTCCTAACTGTTTATGTGTCTTAGGAGGTGACATGTTCTTGACTATTTCCACTCTGTCTTTAGTAAGGTGTCTAGTGCCTTGTGAAATGCAGTGACCTAGAAAGGTAACTTGTGTTTGGCAGAATTGTAGCTTTTCTTTGCTAGCCTTGCAGCCATTCTCAGCCAAAAATGTAAGAAGAGACAAAGTACCCTCCTCACATGTGATTTTGTCTGGGCAGCAAAGAAGCAAAACGTCTACCTATTGTAGAAGTACACAATCTGTTGATGGTTTCCATCCTGCCAAGACTGAAAAGCGAAGAGGTGGTAACATTCAGGTGCTAAAGGAACCGAAAAGAAAGCTCCCATTAGATCCACGCAAGAAAAATACATGCTTGTACTCGGTATTTGAGAAAGCAATGTATGAGGGTTTGGAACCACTGGTGTTATTGGAGCCAAAATGTTATTAATGGCTCTAAGATCTTGTACCATCCTGTATTTCACAGGCTGTCCTGGTTCCAAAACCTTTTTCTTGACTGGGTACAAAGGAGTATTAGCCCCTGATTGCATCCGAATCAAAGCACCCTTGGCCAAAAGCTCGTCAATTTGTTCTCCTATAGCTTGTTCTTGTGCAGCACTCAAAGGGTACTGCTTAAGCTGTGGTAGGGTAGATCCTGGTTTGATATGGACCTCTACTGGTGAAACAGGGAGAAGTCCTATATCAGACCCTGACTTAGACCATAAATGGTCAGGTACAGTTCTTAGTAAGTCTTGATCATTCTCTGTAAGTACATTAGTGAGTTCAAAATCTTCAAGAGCTCGTACTTGCATACAATATTCCAAATCATCAGGATGGTCAGGCAAAGTTAGAACAACTTGACCATCTTCTTGAAAATCAATTTTTGCTTGAAGTTTAGTTAAGTTATCTACACCCAATAATTTGTAAGGAGCCGACTCACAGACTAAAAATTTAGAGATAAACATGTGTGGACCAAGTCTGCCCTCTAGTGGCTTAAAAATGGGCATGACTCTGGGTAGTCCATCAAAACCTGAAGCTATAGTTTGGGCTTCTGACTGCTGTTTCTTACTTAAAACTTTATTACTAATGACAGATTTAGTCGCTCCTATAGCAATCAAAAATTCAACTGTTTTGCCATCCATTTCAATCGGTATTATGGGTGTTTTGGCTGGTACTGTGAATGTTACTGCCGATAGTCAGTCTTGTTCTTTACTTTTAGATTCTGACTTATTGGGGGCTGTTCCTTGATCGGCAGCAAACTTTCTACAATTCCTCTTAATGTGACCAGGTTTGTCACAGTAGTAACATTTTAAAATTTTACTCTGAAAATTACCTTGAGATTTAGGTCTCACATCAGTGTTAACCTGGGCAACCATACGCACCTTGGGCTTGTCATGCATATCCATTTCAATACCCTGTGCTTTAGCTAACAATTGTGCCATAGTATGGTTAGTTCTCCAATCTGGGATAGAAGCCTTTAACTTTTCCTTAATGGTTGGTTTTAAACCATCAATATAGGCTCTAACAAACAACCTTTGAACTCCAATATTTCCAACATCTAAGCCTTCATCAATATATGTTTGTTCAAAATAAAAAATCAGTTCTACTGTCCCCAAGTCTAACATTCTGTGGTACATGTGCTCTCATATAATCAGTAAATTGATGAAACATAGTAGGGGACATTTTCATCCTACAAAGATCTTCTCCATCCAACCAGGTGGCATTATGTGACTCCATCATTTGTACTACATACCTGCCAAACCTAGAAGGGCTAGTACGGGGATCAGGTGCATTCTGCAACAAAGCCATACATTCAGCTGGAGTCCATGGCTTATAATAAGGGGTTTCTTGGTTAATAAATTGACCTGCATTTTGGGCATCTGGAATCTGCCTGGTATGGGTAAACACAGGCGCAACTAATTTATAAGTGTTGCTTCTAGGAGGGGGTCCTGCAAGCATATAAGTTTTGCATCTTGGACAATGTGTGACATTTTCTGGTAAACCATAAGTCATACAGTGATGGCAAGTCCATGATTTTTCAGTAACTAAATTTACTTTTTTCTTTCTTGTGCTAACACCATTTATTCTCTCATCTGGATCCCCTCCTTGCTGATCTGCTCCACAAACATTACATTCTTCTTGTTCTAAACCCATCCCCCTACAACCACAAACTTTACATTTCCATGTTCCTTCTTCATTTACTACTTTATCCTGCTCCCTTACTTTACACTGAGTACACATTCTGTCCCAACCCTTATTTATCATTCCACAATAGCATTGCCATAAGCCGCTATAGCCATCATCTGGTCCTGGATCTGGACCATACGTACTGTTACTGGCCAATGGGGAGTCTAGGATACAACTTACTAGTTTCTTTCTTTACTGTCTTTTCATATGGGGGTGGCGGTACTGGGTTTGTTGGAGCATCAGGTATGGGGTCTACTTGGGGATGAAGCAATGGTGTAGTATTCCATTGGTTTCTATGTGGACTGTACGTCCAGCCTTCCTTTTCTGCTAAACTTGAACGTTTCAGAGCACATTCCACTTGATGATCCCATCCTTTGTCCAAAATAATTCCATGTTTCCCTTTAGCTATCTGTTCCCATTTCCCTAAATCTAATTGTCATTTATGAACTAGCTTAAATTCCTTCCAAATCTTTTTCAAATTCCTAGCGGCATCTAAGCCACACCTTTCCCTGGTGATTTCTTCTAATGTCTGCCACTTCTCTTCCTGGGGTATGTCTTTGGACTGTTCTTTTCCCACCTTCCTAGCAACCTGCCTCAGGTACCTTATTGGGGTCTAACCTCTCTGTGGGCTAGCCTTCTTTGGCTTCCTCCTGAGGAACTAGGAACTGGAGTACCTCTCTGTGGGTCTCTCCTGGTAATGTCTAGTGATCCTACACGCTAACCAAATAGCAACACATAATCCAAGACAAACAATTAGGATCACAAACAACACATCACCTATCATATGGGTAAGTGACAGTCCTAGATACACTAATTGTATCTTATTCCCATCCCAGTAATATTGGCTTTAATTTTCTGAAATCACCACAAACAACACATCACCTATCATATGGGTAAGTGACAGTCCTAGATACACTAATTGTATCTTATTCCCATCCCAGTAATATTGGCTTTAATTTTCTGAAATCACCTATCGACTAGTCCTGGTCTTCTAACTAAGCCTGGGAACTGTGGTTCTTATAACTTAACAAAGTCAAGATCGGCTGGCATGCACCGTGAAGGCGCCGTCAAATCCGGTCAACTTGACAAACTAGCTCACACCTAAATGAGCTATGGAACCATACAGGGTAAAATTTTTATCTAAAACTTCTTCTGGTCAGCACTTGCGTTCACCGTCACTGGGTTATAGCGGGTTTTCCCTCGCCAGTGGGATGGGGCGTCTAATGACCTTCCAAAGTTTTTAACTAAATGCCAGGCTCATGATATCACAATTATACCTATCTCAGTATATTTAACTATCTAAAAGAGGAACAGACAGTACAAACAAATACAGACAGACAAAACAAATGCAGACAACAGAAGCGCCTTAGGATTCTTAAAATGACCCTCTTTCGCAGAGGCTGGCTATGCCTATCTTACCTTAGAACGGACCCGCTGATGCCTCACAGGGAAGAGCAGAGTATAAGAGTACATAAAAGCTGTCTCTTACCTGGCCAGGTTTTGAAGTCTGCTGTTCCGAGGTGGCATCAGTTGATGTTCCGTTCGGCGGGTGCGATACCTCTTGCGACAAAATAGAGAGTCTCTGTTCGGAGCGCCACGTAATGTTACGTTCAAGTCACTAAGCGGACTTGGTCTGGCTTCTGTTGTCCGATTCCCAATTACTATATTCTAAGAGAAATCAATACACGCGACAAGGTGTGTAGCAAAACCTCAGAGAAACACACTGAGCAGGGGGAGCTTCTGACCCCTGATTTTATTGAAAACTTTCATAGTTAGAGCATGCGCAGAACAGACAATTACCTAAGTTAAAAATAATGAGAACAGAAAATTTATGACCATGTACAAGGTTGAATTCAGGGAGTATTTTATAGTTTTCTCAGTTCCCAGAGGCCCCCATGCGAAGCAGCACATTCCTTAGATAAGGAATAAGGGATAAGAAGAAGCCTTGCAAAAGCAATTACAGAAAAGTCCAGTGTTAAAGCGTTACTCTAACATACAGAAAATAAACCATAGTCTTTCAGAACTATGTTTCTTAAATCTGGATCTTCTCAATAGTCGTAGCGTTCTTTCTATGAATGGGTGCCCAGAACTGGACGGCATATTCCAGGTGAGGGCACACCAGTGCCTTGTAAAGAGGCAAAATTACATCTCTGTCCCGTGATTCCAGGCCTCTATTAATGCATGATAATATCTTGATGGCCTTGGAAGCAGCTGCTTGGCATTGCATGCTGTTATACAGTTACATAAAAAAAAAAAAGACTGCATAAAATCCACGGCTATCGGCCTGGGAATCTGCCCTTAGACGAAGGCTTAGACGACGTGACGTCAGTGGATCCAAGCGTGCTGATTGGACGAGCGGCCGTAGGACCGGGAAGAGGCGAGTTGATTTCGGCGATCTGGGGGGTTTCACACAGTAGGGCACCCCGAGGAAAGGACCAAAACCCAAGATAGTCAGAATCCTGGGTTTTGGTCCACTTTAAATTCTCTGCCTGTGAACTGGTGTTGCATACAGATGGCCTGACTATACATGTGAAAATGCATAGAGATAAGTGACCCAAAAAAGAGCCAGAGCCACTCTACAGAGTTGTACAGGGAAACCTTTTCTATAGAAGGTTTATTACTCACCTGAGCTGATCTGTAGAGGAATTTCCTCCTCATTCTTCACAAATATTTCCTCCTCCCTAGTTTTGACTTTTGTCACTATAGTGTCTCTGGGGACTGAGAATAAAAAAGACGAGGGTAACACAGCTGTAAAGGATTTGAGAGTGTACCGTATGTACGTGTGTGTGTGTGTGTGTGTGTGTGTGTGTGTGTGTGTGTGTGTGTATGTATGTATGTATGTGTGTGTATGTATGTATGTATGTGTGTGTATGTATGTATGTGTGTGTGTATGTGTGTGTATGTATGTGTGTGTGTGTGTGTGTGTGTGTGTGTGTGTATGTATGTGTGTGTGTGTATGTGTGTATGTATGTGTGTGTGTGTGTGTGTGTGTGTGTGTGTGTATGTATGTATGTATGTATGTGTGTGTGTGTGTGTGTGTGTGTGTGTATGTGTGTGTATGTATGCATGTGTGTTTGTGTGTGTGTGTGTGTGTGTGTGTGTGTATGTATGTGTGTATGTTGGGGGAGTATTAGTATGGTGTTCAGTGGAGAAAAAAAAAAAAGAGGACAGAGCAGCTCTCCTGAAGACATAAATAAAGTCTCCTCAGCTTCAGCTATATTCGCCAGGCACACACATACTAATGAATTGTCATGGCAGGGAGGTTACAGGAACACAACAGGTAGGGGACTGAACGGATAACAATTCCAGCAGAAGCACAATAAATAATGAAGAGCAGAAACAGGGTTAAAGTGATGGGAGAAGGTCATTTCAATAGTCCAGGAGCCTTTACCCAGAAACCACATGAAAAAAAAAACAAAAAGAGTAGCCAATAGATGTATGAAACAAGAGATTCTATTAATAGAAAAGAAGGATTCTCCACGATTTAGGGGGCCACTATCCAGGCAGCCATTCTAATTCAAGGTGCCACATGTAGGGAATACCAAATGAGGAACTATAGAGAAATTAACTAGCAGGGCTTCAGAAACAGAGGTTGCATTCTTACCCTGTGATGGGAAGAGGTGCTGATCCTCCATTACGGTGTCATTGTAGAAGGAGAGTCCAAACCCCGTCCTCCTCTGTCGAGCTCACACTGGAAGACATTAAATAAAAGCAGAAGTTAGTGTTGAAGGTAACATATATACAAATGATAATAAAACTCCAATTAGCTTACTGGTAATGCAATTTCCAGTAGTCCTCCAGGACGGCCCAGCCGAGTAGCTCCTCCCAGCAACAAAGGGAAAAACACAAACTGGACACGATTAAATTGCCTGCCCCTTCCTCGTGGACCTTGGTGTTTTAAAAGAGGCATCCCAGAAGAAACATGCTTACAACAACAAATCAATATACTTGCCTAGCCTGGGTGGGCTGGAGGACTACCGGGAATGCAATTACCAGTGAGCTAATTGGGGTTTTTACAAAGCGTCCTCCAGGGCGGCCCAACCAATGGTAAGCGAGAAATACTACTAACGTCCTTCTTCAGGGAGAGAAAATACTCAGGGAGAGAAAATATAGAATCTTCCTGCCGAAAACTTGTGTTTTGTCTTGTGTCAGAAGAAAGATCGATTCTGTAGTGCTTCAAAAAACATGTGCGGGGAAGCCCAAGTTGCTGCTCTGCAAATCTCCTCCAGAGACAATCCTGGCCAATTACCCCGAGAAGAAGAAACCGCCCTGGTAGAGTGTGCTTGTTGGGACTTTGGGGCCTGAATCCCAGAATTTTCATAAGCTAACTGGATAGCTTCCCTAATCCACCTATTGATAGAGTCCCTAGAGGCTTGCAGACCCCATTCTCCCATGCAAATGAGAGTAACACATGATCTGATCTCCTCCAAACTGAGGTGCAATCCAAATAAGTCAACAGAATGCTTCTACATCCAACAGATAGATCTCATGCTGATCCTTATGGTCCTCTGGTCTGAGACCTGCTAGGTAGATCTCCTGGGACCTGTGAAATTCCGAAGCGATCTTTGGCAGCGGATCAGGTCTGATAGTGAGATGATCTGAAAAAATCATCAAAGGTATGGTTCCTTGATGGACAAGGATTGCAAAATACTAATGGCTAAAATAAAAACGTCCTTAAGCGTTAAAAAAAACGTAACCGCTGCTTCCTCAGTGGGCTCAAAGGGGGACAGTGTGAGACTGTTCAGGACAATGGAAAGGTCCCAGAGAGGGAAGGCCTTAGAATTCACTGGTCTTCCTCTCTCCTCCGTCTTTCAATCAGATCCTCCCGTCTAAGCCTACGGTCCATGAACACCGACAAAGCCACCACCTACACCTTTAAGGTAATGATGGCTAGTCCCATTTCTGCCCCGTAGATCATACGTGTAACCATTTTTCTGCTCTGGAGAAGGCTCTTAATGACTCTACTAGAAAGCCCCTTACTGCTTAGCAGGCCCCATTTAGGATCCATGCCGTCAAGCAAAGGCCCTGAACCTGAGGGTGGAACATTGGTCCCTGATGTAGCAGGCCTGCTGTCAGAGGGAAGGATACTGAAGGACCAACTGACATTTGTTTTAGTAGAGAGAACAACAGCCTCCTAGGGGGCGATCAGGATCACCCTTGCCTGGTCCCATTGTATCTTCCTTATGACTAGAGAGAATCTGGAATAGGGGAAAGGTGTAACAAAGATTAAACATCCCCCAATTGACCAGCTCAAGTGTTGACAATTGGAATTTTGTCTTGTGGTGAAGAGGTCCACCTCGGGGGAGCCTCATAGATCTACCTGTTACCTGAAGACATTCTGGTTTTACTCCCACTCTGTCTGTCTGAGCTGAACTCCACTGAGAAGGTCCACCAGAACATTTATTTCTCCTTTAATGTGGACTACTCTCAGAGAGACCACCATACACTCCATCCTGACACATATTGTCTCTGAGAGGGAAATTAACTCTGACTGACTTCATGCACCCCTGATGGTTAAGATATGCCACAACTGTGGCATTGAATGAGACAATAAGCACTTCTCGATTCCTTATAATGTTCTTAAAGTGGACCAACACCCAGGATTTTGATTATCCTGTGTTTTGGTCCACTTCGGTGGGGCACCCCAATCGGGGTGTGAAACCCCCCAGAACGCCCGGAAACACTCACCTCACCGCGCTCCTACGCGGGCGCTCGTCCAATCAGAGCGCTCAGAGCTGCTGTGTTATGCACGTACAAGCGGCGTCCAACCACAGCGGCTCTGAGCGCTGGAGGCCGCGTCTCGCGCTTCCCTCTAACAAACGGCCAGCGCGGGTACGTGCCATGCTAGAGGGAAGTGCGAAATGCAGCCCGCGCATGCACCGTTGGAACGGGGTTAAGGTAAGGTTTCTGGGGTTCCTGGGGGGTTTCACCCTGCGGGACATCCCGATTTCGGTTGCCCCGCGGGGAGGGATCTGGTCGGCCCGGGAAGCTTATAGACTCCCGGGCCGATCCCCCCTGGGTGTTGGTCCACGTTAAAATGCTTTAACTCCTGAAGGTTTAAAGATCTTCGGGTGATGTTGCCAGGCCAGGTTCCCTGGATCTGGAAATTAAGAGTATGGGCCCTCCAGCCCTGCGCATTTGCGTCCGTTGTCATGACTATTATTATTATAAACATCCCCACATGAATATTATTAATATTGTATACATATACTGTATTTTTCGCCATATAAGACGCACCTGCCCGTAAGATGCACCTGGGATTTGGAAGTAGGAAAGTAAGAAAAAAAATATTCTAAACCAAATGTGCTAAAACACCCCAGACAGTCAGCGTGGTATTCCCCCTCCCATTCCCTATAGGCAGTGTGACATTTCTCCCTCCCATTCCCTATAGGCAGTGTGGCTGCCTCTGTATAATAATAATAATAATAATAATAGGGGTCAAGGTGAGCCTCCTCTTCCTCTGTATAATAATAATAGGGGGCATGGGTCATGGTGAGCCTCCTCTTCCTCTGTATAATAATAATAGGGGGCAGTGGTCATGGTGAGCCCCCTCTTCCTCTGTATAATAATAATAGGGGGCAGGGGTCATGGTGAGCCTCCTCTTCCTCTGTATAATAATAATAGGGGGCAGGGGTCATGGTGAGCCCCCCCTTCCTCTGTATAATAATAATAGGGGGCAGGGGTCATGGTGAGCCTCCTCTTCCTCTGTATAATAATAGGGGGCAGGGGTCATGGTGAGCCTCCTCTTCCTCTGTATAATAATAATAATAATAGGGGGCAGGGGGCACGGTGAGCCTCCTCTTCCTCTGTATAATAATAATAATAGGGGTCAAGGTGAGCCTCCTCTTCCTCTGTATAATAATAATAGGGGGCAGGGGTCATGGTGAGCCTCCTCTTCCTCTGTATAATAATAATAGGGGGCAGGGGGCACGGTGAGCCTCCTCTTCCTCTGTATAATAATAATAATAATAATAATAGGGGTCAAGGTGAGCCTCCTCTTCCTCTGTATAATAATAATAGGGGGCATGGGTCATGGTGAGCCTCCTCTTCCTCTGTATAATAATAATAGGGGGCAGGGGTCATGGTGAGCCTCCTCTTCCTCTGTATAATAATAATAGGGAGCAGGGGTCATGGTGATCCCCCTCTTTCTCTGTATAATAATAATAGGGGCAGGGGACATGGTGATCCCCTCTTCCTCTGTATAATAATAATAGGGGGCAGGGGTCATGGTGATCCCCCTCTTTCTCTGTATAATAATAATAGGGGGCAGGAGTCATGGTGAGCCTCCTCTTCCTCTGTATAATAATAATAGGGGGCAGGGGTCATGGTGAGTCTCCTCTTCCTCTGTATAATAATAATAGGGGGCAGGGGTCATGGTGAGCCTCCTCTTCCTCTGTATAATAATAATAGGGGGCAGGGGTCATGGTGAGCCTCCTCTTCCTCTGTATAATAATAATAATAGGGGGCAGGGGGCCTCAGAGGAGAGCCCACACATGCGCCTTAGGACCGGGAAAGGTTAGTTATTACCGTCACCCTGAGGTGTTTCACACAGTGGGGCATCACAATTCTGGATGACCCCAGGGGTAAAGCCAGGTACCGGCCCTGGAATCTTTTAGATTGAAGGCCGGTGGGTTTTGTTCCACTTTAACTGCCAAACTTCCCCCATGTTTATTTCCACACAGAGAACGAATTAACCCTTCCCTTTCTATCCCCCGAATGTGTTAGCAATGAATCCCTGTGTCGGACACGGTCATCATACAAATGCCACTCTTACCTTCTTGGGTAAGGCCTGGTGCTCCGTCCTGCGGCTACACCAAAATGGCCGCCACCGGCATTGAGGACACCTCCCTATCCTATTACAAGAGAGCTGAAAAAAAAAGGCCACAAATGTGCTTCATCGTTACATCAGCATGTATGAGATTTTAAAGGAATATATTTTCTTTTTTTTTATTTAAATACAGGAATCTCAATGTTTCTAATTGGAACGGATCATCGTCAGGGCTACAACAACATGGCCGCCGATGCTACAACAGGATTGGAAGTGTCAGAGTGAGGCTTGCTGACGTACAGGGAGGGCGTGGCTTTTATTTTATGGCCGGAGTTACTATGGAAGCAAGGCAGCCTTTGTTTACATTTACGGGCAGGCTGCTCAGAGGAATGTGACAGGCCCAAGCTGCTGGGATGGAAGATATTAACCCTTAAGTGACTGAACTCTCCAGCCATTGGGGTTTATGGGGGGATTAGGGGTCACCTTCATGTGGCTGCAGAGCAATGCTTGTTACTGAGGGGGAAGGAAGCGGCCATGTCTGTCTCCACAGGATTGGAGTCTTCTAATTACTCCTCCCCCCACTACAGAGACTCCTCCACAGGCAGAGACACCCTCACTACAGGGAGAGACTACCCCTCACTACAGACAGAGGCACCCCAATACAGGCAAGAAACACACACAAGCAGAAGCACCCTCACTACAGACAGAGACTCCCCACTCCCCCTCACTACAGGCAGAGGCACCCTACTACAGGCAGAAATTCCCCACTACCCCTCACTACAGGCAGATACACCCTACTACAGGAAAAAATCCCCCACTACCCCTTACTACAGGCAGAGGCACCCTACTATAGGCAGAGATTCCCCACTACCCCTCACTACAGGCAGAGATTCCCCACTACCCCTCACTACAGACAGAGCTCCCCAGTACCCTTCAATACAGGCAGAGACACCCTACTACAGGCAGAGATTCCCCACTACCCCTTAACTACAGGCAGAGATTCCCCACTACCTCTAACTACAGGCAGAGATTCCCCACTACCCCTCACTACAGGCAGAGGCACCCTACTACAGGCAGAGATTCCCCACTACCCCTTAACTACAGGCAGAGATTCCCCACTACCCCTAACTACAGGCAGAGATTCCCCACTACCCCTAACTACAGGCAGAGATTCCCCACTACCCCTCACTACAGGCAGAGGCACCCTACTACAGGCAGAGATTCCCCACTACCCCTTAACTACAGGCAGAGATTCCCCACTACCCCTAACTACAGGCAGAGATTCCCCACTACCCCTCACTACAGGCAGAGGCACCCTACTACAGGCAGAGATTCCCCACTACCCCTTAACTACAGGCAGAGATTCCCCACTACCCCTAACTACAGGCAGAGATTCCCCACTACCCCTCACTACAGGCAGAGGCACCCTACTACAGGCAGAGATTCCCCACTACCCCTTAACTACAGGCAGAGATTCCCCACTACCCCTAACTACAGGCAGAGATTCCCCACTACCCCTAACTACAGGCAGAGATTCCCCACTACCCCTCACTACAGGCAGAGGCACCCTACTACAGGCAGAGATTCCCCACTACCCCTAACTACAGGCAGAGATTCCCCACTACCCCTAACTACAGGCAGAGATTCCCCACTACCCCTCACTACAGGCAGAGGCACCCTACTACAGGCAGAGATTCCCCACTACCCCTAACTACAGGCAGAGATTCCCCACTACCCCTAACTACAGGCAGAGATTCCCCACTACCCCTCACTACAGGCAGAGGCACCCTACTACAGGCAGAAATTCCCCACTACCCCTCACTACAGGCAGATACACCCTACTACAGGAAAAAATCCCCCACTACCCCTTACTACAGGCAGAGGCACCCTACTATAGGCAGAGATTCCCCACTACCCCTCACTACAGGCAGAGATTCCCCACTACCCCTCACTACAGACAGAGCTCCCCAGTACCCTTCAATACAGGCAGAGACACCCTACTACAGGCAGAGATTCCCCACTACCCCTTAACTACAGGCAGAGATTCCCCACTACCTCTAACTACAGGCAGAGATTCCCCACTACCCCTCACTACAGGCAGAGGCACCCTACTACAGGCAGAGATTCCCCACTACCCCTTAACTACAGGCAGAGATTCCCCACTACCCCTAACTACAGGCAGAGATTCCCCACTACCCCTAACTACAGGCAGAGATTCCCCACTACCCCTCACTACAGGCAGAGGCACCCTACTACAGGCAGAGATTCCCCACTACCCCTTAACTACAGGCAGAGATTCCCCACTACCCCTAACTACAGGCAGAGATTCCCCACTACCCCTCACTACAGGCAGAGGCACCCTACTACAGGCAGAGATTCCCCACTACCCCTTAACTACAGGCAGAGATTCCCCACTACCCCTAACTACAGGCAGAGATTCCCCACTACCCCTCACTACAGGCAGAGGCACCCTACTACAGGCAGAGATTCCCCACTACCCCTTAACTACAGGCAGAGATTCCCCACTACCCCTAACTACAGGCAGAGATTCCCCACTACCCCTAACTACAGGCAGAGATTCCCCACTACCCCTAACTACAGGCAGAGATTCCCCACTACCCCTAACTACAGGCAGAGATTCCCCACTACCCCTCACTACAGGCATAGACACCCTACTACAGGCAGAGATTCCCCACTACCCCTCACTACAGGCATAGACACCCTACTACAGGCAGAAATTCCCCATTACCCCTAACTACAGGCAGAGATTCCCCACTACCCCTCACTACAGGCAGAGATACCCCACTACCCCTCACTACAGGCATAGACACCCTACTACAGGCAGAAATTCCCCACTACCCCTCACTACAGGCAGAGGCACCCTACTACAGGCAGAGACACCCTACTACAGGCAGAAATTCCTCACTACAGGCAGAGATTCCTCACCACCCCTCACTACAGGCAGAGATACCCTACTACAGGCAGAGATTCCTCACCACCCCTCACTACAGGCAGAGATTCCCCACCACCCCTCACTACAGGCAGAGATTCCCCACCACCCCTCACTACAGGCAGAGATACCCTACTACAGGCAGAGACACCCTACTACAGGCAGAAATTCCCCACTACCCCTCACTACAGGCAGAGATTCCCCACTACCCGGCACTACAGGCAGATACACCCTACTACAGGAAAAAATCCCTCACTACAGACAGAGGCTTCCCACTACCCCTCACTACAGGCAGAGGTACCCTACTACAGGCAGAGATTCCCCACTACCCCTCACTACAGGCAGAGATGCCCCACTACCCCTCACTACAGGCAGAGATTCCCCACTACCCCTCACTACATACAGACACCCCTCCACAGGGAGAGATACCCTGCTACAGGCAGAAATACCCCACTGCAGACAGAGACACCTTGTGATCTAGCCCTGTCTGCATCCGATTCTTGTCCACAGACTGCTGCCTCTGGCTGAGGACAGTGAGTCCACATATCCAGTTGTGACACAGACAGAGACACCCCACTGCAGCCACATATACATCAAGAGGTGTAGCTTAACTTTTCTGTACCCGGGTTCTGTACGCACCCCCGCCACAATATAGCTTTAGCTGAATTTCCCTGTCCGCCTTTGACGTTCCTGGGTTTGGTTCTGTGCCTCCAGGGTTTTCTGAATTGGGATACCCTATTATGTGAAACCCCCCAGTTCGCCCAGTAAAACTCGCCTCTCCTTGGTCCAACGGCTTATGCGCGGACTCTCATCCAGTCAGAGCCATTTTCTGTGTTTACATCCTTCGGCAAAGGGCTCTGATTGCCTTCTATGGGGAGCGCACACTGCTGCATCCCTGGCGGCGTGCCCACTCCTCCCTAGCCTGAATGGCTGGGATGGGAGCATACACACTGATGTGGCAGTGCATGCTCCCCATTGTAAACAATCTGAGCCTTTTGCCATAAGGGGGAATGCCAGCGGAAACCTTTAGATCATAGGCTAGCCGCTGGTGGGAATGAGCGCTGCTGATTTGCTGAGTGACCCACGTAGGAACCAGGACAAGGTGAGTTTTTGGGAAATTTGTGGGGGATACATGCAGTGAGGCATCTCAAATTGGGATGCCCTGCCTGAGAGGAACAAAACCCAAAAAGTTAAATACTTAGGTTTTGTTCCTCTTTAAGGTAAACTGCCAAAGCCATGTATAGTCCAATACAACTAAAACCCACCCAGAAAACAACATCCAAAATACAATCCAAAACCATCCTCCTCTTCATAAAGAGGTGATAGGATTCCATAAATCAACCTCTTAACAAACTAATCCTAAATACATATTTAATAAAGGTCCCATTATCCAAATCATAAGCCAGGTTGCTCTCTGCTTTGGTAAATAACATATAAAGTCTAACAGACACTCGCATACACTGAAAGAGAGAGAGACTCACACACAGACTGACTCACATGTCTGCATATGAAGCTTCTGAGCACTATGGTAGCACTTCCTCCTCTCTCCTCACAGCTCTGGAGACACAGGCAGCAGAGTGATGATGTGTCTACAGGCAGAGCTTGCTTAATCAGGAAGACCCACACTGTGTGCAGCTTTGCCTGTGCGACCCCCGGTGACAGCACAATATACAGCTTACTCTGCCCCTCATGCTCCTCTCAGATAGCGCTGCTGCCCTGCCATCTAACTTGCGCTTTTCAGCGCCCGGGGAAGCTGCCCCGCTACAGTCTGAGGCATCCTGCTGCCGGCAGGACACCTTACTGCAAGCAAAGACACCTCACTGCTGGCATGATGCCTCACTACAGGCAGAAATGCCACACTACATAGACATCCAACTACAGAGACACCACTACATACGCCTCACTACAGGCAGAGACGCCTCACTACAGACAGAGACACCCCACTACAGGCAGAGACAGACACCCCACTACAGGCAGAGACACCTCACTACAGGCAGAGACGCCCCACTACAGACAGAGACACCCCACTACAGGCAGAGACACCTCACTACAGGCAGAGACGCCCCACTACAGGCAGAGACAGACACCCCACTACAGGCAGAGATGCCTCACTACAGACAGAGACACCCCACTACAGGCAGAGACACCCCACTACAGGCAGAGACGCCCCACTACAGGCAGAGACGCCCCACTACAGGCAGAGACGCCTCACTACAGGCAGAGACGCCTCACTACAGACAGAGACACCCCACTACAGGCAGAGACACCCCACTACAGGCAGAGATGCCTCACTACAGACAGAGACACCCCACTACAGGCAGAGATGCCTCACTACAGACAGAGACACCCCACTACAGGCAGAGACGCCCCACTACAGGCAGAGACACCTCACTACAGACAGAGACACCCCACTACAGGCAGAGACACCTCACTACAGAGACACCCCACTACAGGCAGAGACACCACACTACAGGCAGAGATGCCTCACTACAGACAGAGACACCCCACTACAGGCAGAGACACCTCACTACAGGCAGAGACGCCCCACTACAGGCAGAGACAGACACCCCACTACAGGCAGAGACGCCTCACTACAGGCAGAGACAGACACCCCACTACAGGCAGAGACGCCTCACTACAGGCAGAGACGCCTCACTACAGGCAGAGACGCCTCACTACAGGCAGAGACGCCTCACTACAGACAGAGACACCCCACTACAGGCAGAGACGCCACATTACAGAGACACCCCACTACAGACTCATACACCTCACTACAGGCAGAAACACCCCACTACAGACTCATACACCTCACTACAGGCAGAGACGCCACATTACAGAGACACCCCACTACAGACTCATACACCTCACTACAGGCAGAGACACCTCACTACAGACTCATACACCTCACTACAGGCAGAGACACCTCACTACAGACTCATACACCTCACTACAGACTCATACACCTCACTACAGGCAGAGCCCCCTCACTACAGACTCATACACCTCACTACAGGCAGAGACACCTCACTACAGACTCATACACCTCACTACAGGCAGAGACACCTCACTACAGACTCATACACCTCACTACAGGCAGAGACCCCTCACTACAGGCTCAGACACCTCACTACAGTCTCATACACCTCACTACAGGCAGAGACGCCTCACTACAGACTCATACCTCACTACAGACTCATACACCTCACTGCAGGCAGAGACCCCTCACTACAGGCTCATACACCTCACTACAGTCTCATACACCTCACTACAGTCTCATACACCTCACTACAGGCAGAGACGCCTCACTACAGACTCATACACCACACTACAGGCAGAGACCCCTCACTACAGGCTCATACACCTCACTACAGGCAGAGAGGCCTCACTACAGACTCATACACCTCACTACAGGCAGAGACACCTCACTACAGGCAGAGACACCTCACTACAGACTCATACACCTCACTACAGACTCATACACCTCACTACAGGCAGAGACACCTCACTACAGACTCATACACCTCACTACAGGCAGAGACCCCTCACTACAAACTCATACACCTCACTACAGGCAGAGACCCCTCACTACAAACTCATACACCTCACTACAGGCAGAGACCCCTCACTACAGGCAGAGACCCCTCACTACAGGCAGAGACACCTCACTACAGACTCATACACCTCACTACAGGCAGAGACACCTCACTACAGGCTCATACACCTCACTACAGTCTCATACACCTCACTACAGGCAGAGACACCTCACTACAGACTCATACACCTCACTACAGGCAGAGACACCTCACTACAGACTCATACACCTCACTACAGGCAGAGACACCTCACTACAGACTCATACACCTCACTACAGGCAGAGACACCTCACTACAGGCAGAGACCCCTCACTACAGGCAGAGACACCTCACTACAGACTCATACACCTCACTACAGGCAGAGACCCCTCACTACAGACTCATACACCTCACTACAGACTCATACACCTCACTACAGGCAGAGACACCTCACTACAGACTCATACACCTCACTACAGGCAGAGACACCTCACTACAGACTCATACACCTCACTACAGGCAGAGACACCTCACTACAGGCAGAGACCCCTCACTACAGACTCATACACCTCACTACAGGCAGAGACACCTCACTACAGGCAGAGACCCCTCACTACAGGCAGAGACACCTCACTACAGACTCATACACCTCACTACAGGCAGAGACACCTCACTACAGACTCATACACCTCACTACAGGCAGAGACCCCACACTACAGACTCATACACCACACTACAGGCAGAGACCCCTCACTACAGACTCATACACCTCACTACAGGCAGAGACCCCTCACTACAGACTCATACACCTCACTACAGACTCATACACCTCACTACAGGCAGAGACCCCTCACTACAGACTCATACACCTCACTACAGGCAGAGCCACCTCACTACAGACTCATACACCTCACTACAGGCAGAGACCCCTCACTACAGACTCATACACCTCACTACAGACTCATACACCTCACTACAGGCAGAGTCCCCTCACTACAGACCGAATTAATAAGAAACCGGATAAGCACAGCCTACTCTATGGCCAAATCACAAAGAAAAAGGGGGGTGCCAGAAATTTGGGTGCATGTATATAAGTAGTCACAGATGCAGAGAGGGACACTCTGGTATGTCCCATACATTCGCCCCAAAAATTCTGCACTCACCCTCAATGAATCAATATATACAAATGTGTAAAGAATATATAAAAAGGTATTTTATTAAAGTTTATAATAGTAATGACAATGACCACTTATGGGCAGGACAGATTAAAAAAACATATATAAGACACATTAAAAAACTAGGTGGTGGGGGCTCGGACCCGCCAGATGCTCAGTAATAAGAATAGTAGTAATAATAATGTACTCACATATTGATAATTAAATGCCACACATCAAAGGGGGCATAGCCTGCATACTCATTAATACCAAGCCAGCGCGCGTCAGCCAAGCCAAAGGGTGTTAATGTGCACAGCTGAATAAAGAAACAGAATAGGGAGGGGAAAGGTGAAAAACGTGAAGTAAGTGCTGGAATATGTGAATGGAGTGCCAAGAGAAAGAGAGTGGAAAATAATGAGAAGGGTGGGTGGCAAGGCGAACGATCACCGGCTGGCAGGCCCAGTAATGAGCAATGCACTGCAATCTAAGAGCAATGTAATGTAATCTAAAATAATCTAAAAACTTGATACATCACCGTAACACAGCATGGCCATCCGAGCCCCCCCAGACACCCAAGGTGAAAACCGCCGACGCGCTGCGTGGATTCACCACTTCTCCTGGACGGGACCCTGGAGTGTCCCTCTCTGCACCCCCTCACTACAGACTCATACACCTCACTACAGGCAGAGACCCCTCACTACAGACTCATACACCTCACTACAGGCAGAGACCCCTCACTACAGGCAGAGACCCCTCACTACAGACTCATACACCTCACTACAGGCAGAGACACCTCACTACAGGCAGAGACCCCTCACTACAGGCAGAGACACCTCACTACAGACTCATACACCTCACTACAGGCAGAGACACCTCACTACAGACTCATACACCTCACTACAGGCAGAGACACCTCACTACAGACTCATACACCTCACTACAGGCAGAGACACCTCACTACAGACTCATACACCTCACTACAGGCAGAGACCCCTCACTACAGACTCATACACCTCACTACAGGCAGAGACCCCTCACTACAGGCAGAGACCCCTCACTACAGACTCATACACCTCACTACAGGCAGAGACACCTCACTACAGGCAGAGACCCCTCACTACAGGCAGAGACACCTCACTACAGACTCATACACCTCACTACAGGCAGAGACACCTCACTACAGACTCATACACCTCACTACAGGCAGAGACACCTCACTACAGGCAGAGACCCCTCACTACAGGCAGAGACACCTCACTACAGACTCATACACCTCACAACAGGCAGAGACACCTCACTACAGACTCATACACCTCACTACAGGCAGAGACCCCTCACTACAGACTCATACACCTCACTACAGGCAGAGACCCCTCACTACAGGCAGAGACCCCTCACTACAGGCAGAGACACCTCACTACAGACTCATACACCTCACTACAGGCAGAGACACCTCACTACAGACTCATACACCTCACTACAGGCAGAGACACCTCACTACAGGCAGAGACCCCTCACTACAGGCAGAGACACCTCACTACAGACTCATACACCTCACAACAGGCAGAGACACCTCACTACAGACTCATACACCTCACTACAGGCAGAGACCCCTCACTACAGACTCATACACCTCACTACAGGCAGAGACCCCTCACTACAGGCAGAGACCCCTCACTACAGGCAGAGACACCTCACTACAGACTCATACACCTCACTACAGGCAGAGACACCTCACTACAGACTCATACACCTCACTACAGGCAGAGACCCCTCACTACAGACTCATACACCTCACTACAGGCAGAGACACCTCACTACAGGCAGAGACCCCTCACTACAGACTCATACACCTCACAACAGGCAGAGACACCTCACTACAGACTCATACACTTCACTACAGGCAGAGACCCCTCACTACAGACTCATACACCTCACTACAGGCAGAGACCCCTCACTACAGACTCATACACCTCACTGCAGGCAGAGCCGCCTCATTACAGACTCATACACCCCACTACAGGCAGAGACACCTCACTACAGACTCATACACCTCACTACAGGCAGAGCCACCTCACTACAGGCAGAGACCCCTCACTACAGACTCATACACCTCACTACAGGCAGAGCCCCCTCACTACAGACTCATACACCTCACTACAGACTCATACACCTCACTACAGGCAGAGACCCCTCACTACAGACTCATACACCTCACTACAGGCAGAGCCCCCTCACTACAGACTCATACACCTCACTACAGGCAGAGACCCCTCACTACAGACTCATACACCTCACTACAGGCAGAGCCCCCTCACTACAGACTCATACACCTCACTACAGGCAGAGCCCCCTCACTACAGACTCATACACCTCACTACAGGCAGAGACCCCTCACTACAGACTCATACACCACACTACAGGCAGAGACCCCTCACTACAGGCAGAGACACCTCACTACAGACTCATACACCTCACTACAGGCAGAGACCCCTCACTACAGACTCATACACCACACTACAGGCAGAGACCCCTCACTACAGACTCATACACCTCACTACAGACTCATACACCTCACTACAGACTCATACACCTCACTACAGGCAGAGACCCCTCACTACAGACTCATACACCTCACTACAGGCAGAGACCCCTCACTACAGACTCATACACCACACTACAGGCAGAGACCCCTCACTACAGGCAGAGACACCTCACTACAGACTCATACACCTCACTACAGGCAGAGACCCCTCACTACAGACTCATACACCTCACTACAGGCAGAGACCCCTCACTACAGACTCATACACCTCACTACAGGCAGAGACCCCTCACTACAGACTCATACACCACACTACAGGCAGAGACCCCTCACTACAGACTCATACACCTCACTACAGGTAGGGCCGCCTCACTACAGACACATACATCTAGAATGCCAGTGTACACCCCTTAGGTTTCAATATCACAGCACGTGGGATGGCTTCCTCCATCTGTTGCATACACCCCGGTGAGATATATCTGAATGGCTGGAAAAGAGGAGCTGACAGCAGGAGGTGCCCAGCAACCGTTTCTCAGCATTGATTCACACACAAGGGCAACCTAAATCAGGACACCTCTGTTAAGCAACCAAGATGACCAGGGGATGCTGGGTAATATCCTAGGTGCAAATAATGCGTTGCTGCATTCCTTTTTGCCCAGGTGGTGGTTTTATTCCCACCCTCACTTCCATCAAGCCACATAGTGTCATTCAGGATTATGACAGGGGTCTGATTTCTGAGTAAGAGGCTTCATCTAAAGTAAGGTATGGAGCATTGTGTACAGCAAAGATAAAGGGCCAAAGGCTGTGGGAGAGTAGCTAGGAAGGGTTAATCAGATTCTGTAATCTAGTCTAGTCAAGCGGCAGACGGCAAGCAGGCAGAATCCAGGTATGTGCCAGGGTCTTCAACCGGCAACCTAAATAAGCTACAGTTCAAATCCAAAGGAGTATCATGAATAGAGTCACTGGAGACTGATCCACAAAGCTCCTCATAACATGCCCTGAGCATGCTCTGTAAGTACGCATCATTTAGCTCTCCTGCATAGTCATACATTTGCACGTGTGTACTGTGGATGAATATTAGTTTGCCTGCAAGCCAGAAGAAGAAACTAAGGCATGTGCACCACAAAATGGATTGAGCAAGAAGGAATTGGTGCACTCTTCTGTTCTCATATGGGCACTAGTGCGCCCATGTCCAATTTGCCATTTTTACAAATTGGAATGGAGGTGATGCTGGCAGAGACAGTAGGAGACCTAACACACATAGACCCGATGTTCCTGCAGTTTAGTTGAATAGATAAAAATGGACCAAATCCCAGGATTCTGACTATCCAGGGTTTTGGTCCTTGCCCCCGGTCGCTCATCCAATCAGCATGCTCGGATCCACTCAAGCCCCTTTGTCCAGGAGCTCGTCTAATGTGAGCGGATCCAAGCCCCCTGGCGGCTGCATCCTCCACTACCCTCTAACAGGGAGTGTTCCCACGCCGGCCATTCACAAATGCCTGGCCCGGGCATGCACCCTGCTAAAGGGATAGTTGGGATGTGGCTGCAGCTTGCGCATGCGCCGCTAGACCAGGAAAGAAGGTGAGTTTCCAGGCGACCTGGGGGGTTTCACACAGCAGGGCATCCCAATTCTGGATGTCCTGAAGTTGGAGGGAATCCAGTTGCCCTGGAATCTTCAGGGCTGACGGGGTGTTGGTTTTGGTCCTCTTTAATATGTGGTCAAGTTAAATGATGGCAAAGACTTCAAAGTAGTCCCAAAAAACAGCATTTACAAACTAATAGAACATTGTGGAGGCAGTGCAAAGCCCGAACAGCATCATTACATATTTAAAGTGACCATAACAGGTGCAGAAGGCCCTCTTCCACTAATCACAACCTTCACAAATCTGAATAAGCTTGTATGCCCAAGGTCTAATTTGAGCAGGCATTGGAATAAGCATTACCTAGGCATTAGAAGGGGTGAGAGGCGGTGGATATCTGTTCTTGACTGTTATTTGGCGAGGTCTCGAGGAACCATCTGTAATTTCAATGAAGATCCGTGCTCCTGCAGTGCACATGAAGTGGTGGAAAAAAGCCTTTGGCTGCGTCTTCATCAAAGAGAGCTGCCACGCCATGCACTGAACTTTTGCACACACTGGGCCCGCCTCTCTTACCGCTTCTTTGCGTTCAAAATCTCACACAAGCTTGATGCCATTGTCCAAACCACACGTTTGTTCCATGGGCTCCTGTGGTTACAGTTGTATCTGTCCAGAGACCTCGTCAAGCCCACCTTGCATCCTTGGCTGTTCCTGCACCAAGTACCTACTGTGGCTTTATTTTCAGCAGTCCCCACTTTGACTCTCAAATCCTGCTCTGCTTTCCAGCCATGTTTACCCAGAAGTACTGCTTTGTGCCATCTTCCTTCACTGGGCAAGTTCATCCATTTGTCTCTGTGTACCGCCGGCACACCTCTGTTCTACTTATTCGGACGGTTGCAACCTGGGGACAGTATCCCATCTCTACCATCTCAGTCTGTAGTACAGAGGACCCGGCTGTCTCTTAGACAAGCCCAGTAGGCTCACCAGCTTAGACAGAGAACAGCAGATCCACTTCACCGGTTGTGACATTCAAAATCCTACATAAAACAAGGCCTATACAAGTCTTTGGTGTGTTCTAGCCCAAAGGTCCTCAACCCTCTTCTACAAGGCCCACCGTCAGGCCAGGATTTGGAGATCTCATCAGCCATTATTCCACTCTATACTCACCTCACCAACTATGCTACTTGGTCTGATGTCAGCTGGTCCACATCTTGTATCATTACACTTGCTGGAACCTGGCAGGTTTCCAAAGAGTGAAAGCATTAATTGAATGTCAAAGCCATGATGGTGAAGAGGAAAAAAGATTTGGTATCTGCTGCTGACCTGTTTGTACAAATACACCAAAGCCTGAGACTTGATCTGTTTTGATGGTCACCTGTATGTAATGGACCTGTGAACTGCAGAGGTCCTGTTGAGAACTTTGTACTCATTTTACAGTATTATAGACAGCGAGTTGCAACCGCCATCTGATCACTGGATGTCTCAACCTCTATTGCTCATAACCAGATATGGTTTTGTCCTGCTTTTGTGATCGGTTGCTTTCTTGGTTACCTGGTATTGGCACCTAAGACAAATTATTGGGATAATCTTAGGGGTTATTTGAAGCATTACAGGGACAGGATGATGCATACAATGCTCTCCAGCCTTTTGAAACCTGTTTAGACCTAAACCATCTATGCCAGTTGGTTATGTCAAACATGGCTGTACAACTAGCTAGAGGAAAATAAAAATAGTTAAATGATATAGATATTAATGGTTCAGGTAGCCAGGGGTGGAATGTAGGACAAATAGGGGCCAGACGGTCCAGGCACATAAAATGGTTAATGGCTACCTCAAGCCATATGGGCACATAATTAGGCAAATGACTGAACTTGCTTAGCATAAAAGATGGTCACTGAACCATCTTTATCTGGTACTTGACCCATTGATTATTTGTTGGAAGCTGAGGGAATGTTTTTCAACAGTCACTTGTGCACATCCTGTAAGCTTGTTAAATTGTTACTAACATTACTGCACACATTCTGTTACAAGAGTCGGATCACAGGGACATCATTGGGCATTGAGCCATCTAACTGGCCCAGCTTTGCCATAAAATCCTGGCCACTCCCGTGTAAAGGGGGGCAGGTAGTCGCCTCTCTTTACCTAATGGGATGCCGTTTGGTTGACATTCCCACATAAGGACAAGGCTATCCAACTCTCTGCTGTTGCGTCTCCAGTAAGATGATGATAAAATGGTGGAGTAGTGCCAGCGCTGTGGATGCTTTGTGATTGAAGTGAGTACTCAATTTTTTTATCATACTGGAATTATAGTATAGTGTTTTGTGATAGTAACTTACATTAATGCTTATGTAATGATATTGGGGTATTTAATCTTTGATTGTATTTACTTCAAAGGTATACTTCAGATCACCTATTACTTGTTATTCAATGGAAAATTATTGCTCATTATGCAATCAAGTAATTTTTATCCAATTAAGTCCTCATTATTCAATTAAGAGCTTGTTATCTCATCGGATGTTTAATAAAGCTTCTACAAAGCTGTATCAGAAACTGAAAATATTTTGTTCGGTTGGCAATACATATAACATGATGGAGAATAAATCTACAAATAAGCACAGCCCACCAAATAACATTTACAAATACATATACATGCTCACAGAAAGAATTGCTCCAAAGACATAAAACAATACATTCTGTTAAGAATCGATGGGTGAATAGAATAAAGGAGGACTGAGGGGCAGGGTATCAGAACTGGGTGTTGGCATAACAGATGGAGGATTCAGATAACACGGTAACAGGACTAGGGTAGGACCCAAGATTGGATGTGAGCAGGGAAATAGGGCCATAATTATGAAGAAATCAGGGCTGCAGAACACCGGAGCAGTGAGGACTTGTGTGTGGAACTTTAATTACATGCAACTGGGCTCAATAACCGTATGGGGATCCAGAGTGAGCCACCTGCTGGTGAACACCAATTGGCACTGACCAAGTAAGCGGAATGCACAGTGCCACCAGCAGGTGACAAACCAATATTGCAGCTATCAGCCCAAAAACCCAGACATACAGACTAGTGTCTCTAAGGAACAAGAGGGGAGTAAATGAAAATAGGCTGAATAAAGAAGCAGTATGCCTTCAGAAATAATAAATAGTCTCTTAACTATTTATTATCTGGGTGGCCCAGAGATTTCCCCCTATGCATAGAAAATAAGATTCCCAGCAGAATTGCAATCTGAGGGCTGCAGTGACTGTTATGCAAGATAGTGAATGCAAAACTGTGTAAAAGGTCCTATCTCCTGAGACCAATTTCAAGGCTCACCTGGGCATTTTGTGGCTTAAGTGACAAGGCAGGTGGTTGGTGGTGCTTCTAGAACCATAAGTGAAATATATAAATAATAATCAAGTGAGGACTTTGTATGAACTACTTAATCTCGAGAGGTTTCCGAGAATAACACATCATTCAGAACAAGAATAAGACGTTTCTTCTCTATGATTTCTTTCATGTTTGATAAGGTTTGATTTCCGAGAAAACCCTTTGCCGCATTCAGAACAAGAAAATGGCTTCTCTCCTGTATGAGTTCTTTCATGTGCGATAAGGATAGATTTATTAGAAAAACTGTTCCCACATTCAGAACAAGAATATGGCTTCTCGCCTGTATGTATCCTTTTATGTGTGATAAGGATTGATTTTCGAGAAAAATATTTCCCACATTCAGAACAAGAATATGGTTTCTCTCCTGTATGAATTCTTTCATGTGTGATTAGGCCTGATTTCTGAGAAAAACCTTTCCCACATTCAGAACAAGAATATGGCTTCTCTCCTGTATGAATTCTTTCATGTGCGATAAGGCTTGATTTCTGAGAAAATCCTTTCCCACATTCAGAACAAGAATATGGCTTCTCCCCTGTGTGATTTCTTTCATGTCTAATAAGGTGCGATTCATGAGAAAAACCTTTCCCACATTCAGAACAAGAATATGGCATATTTCCCGTATGAATTACTGCATGTGTGATAAGGCTTGCTTTCAGAGAAAACCCTTTCCCACATTCAGAACAAGAATATGGCTTCTCCCCTGCATGAATTCTTTCATGTCTGATAAGGTGTGATTCCTGAGAAAAACATTTCCCACATTCATAACAAAAATATTCTGAAGGTGTAGTAGGGTTTGATGTATGAGAAAAGCATTCATCACGTTTGAAACAAGAATATGTTTGCCCTGCATGTTGTCTTTCATGCCTGATAAGTTGGTATTGGTGGGAAAAGCATAACCCACATCTGGAACAGGAATATGGCTTCTTTGAATGGACTCTTTCATGATCTGTACGTTCTGATTGATGAAAAAAAGATTCTCCACATGTCGAGCAAGAATACGGCTTCTCTCTTGCATGGTCTCTTTCATGCTGAATAAGAAGTGTAGCTTCTTCAAAAGATTTCCCACACTGAGAACATGAATATGTTTTTGGTGTGGGAGAAATATGATCTGTACCAAAGGTAAGGAAACCTCCATGATCAGATTTTGAAGCTTGCAGTGCGGAATGGCAGTTTAGTGTAGTCGTGGCTCCTGTAGACTGAGCTGTGATGTCACCATCTGGAGAGACAGCATCAAATTCATCCCTATTATCTTGAATGTAAATACCATCTGCAAAGAATAAGAAATAGAGGGGAAAGGGTTAAAGAGAACCACCAATCTTTTTCACTAGCCTGATTTAAAACAAGTTTTTCAGTTAACCTTGCGAAAGAGTCCCTATGCACCTCAAACTGTTTCACAATAAACGTCAACCTTCACAAGGCAGCAGAGTGCCAACAAAGGATTTATTTAATTATATTAGTGATGCACCGGACAGACCACAATAAGTTCAAAGCCTATTAATCAGAAGTGACCTAAGTAACCTGTTATAGTCTATGCAGGCAAAATCATTATGTGTATCCTGGAAAGCTGCTAAATGCTCCTAAATTGCATGGGAACAGGGCAAAAAAGGTGAACAGATCTTGTGGCAGTTTTAAATGTGAACATTTGTTTGGGAAAAGGGGATGAAGACTGGAAAAGCAATCTTTTTGGTCTATTCCATTCCAAAAATTAGCCAGATGTCAGGCAGGAGACCATTGCAGGCAGGCAGGCCATTACCACTAAAATATTACAACCATTTAGCTATAAAGATTACAAAAGTGGAGGGCCCAGGCAGCCGACACAGTATATTTTTATGTATCCATAACCCAACTGATCTCAGAATTAAACTCTCAAAACATGGTAACTGGAAACTACAATGCTGTGTTGGATCCCAAAATGGATAGATCAACCCCGCACCCACCACAGCAGAGGCTGTATGAAGGATTGGATCATTTGCTTGCCAACACATCACTAATAGATGTATATGTATATTATATATATGTATATATATATATTGTAGGGATCTTCCCGGGGGATGGTGTGTTTGGACACAGTTCACGGCAGACTCAGACGTTATAAAAGCAGATCTTGGCGTTTATTCATGGCATAAACAGTCCAGCAAACAAAACATACACCAACCACGTGCTTCTTTTGTGTACAAACAAAATAAAGACCTAGCCCGTCTGGGCGCTTACTAACAGGTTCTTCTCACCTATCTGCCACTTTCAAAACACGGCATTCGCCTAGATATCGCAGGGTGAGTTTTTAGCTCCAGCAGTGGCTGCGTTCGCAGCTTCCTTCAAACACACACACAGGCTGTTCATTCCTGGCTGAGAGCAATAGCCTGCAGTCTCTGCAGAGCTTTTACCTTCCCAGGCTAATTAGGATCAGAGCTCACCTGATTCAAAACCCAAACTGGATCGGGGAGGTGTGGAATGACAGGTCCCTCTACCAAACCTACCTGCCATTCCATATAAATCCAGGCCCGGCAAAATTAAACAACACCTCAGCAGCATATCACTGCTGGGAAACAAATCAATCCTGGACTTACCATCTCACCCAGCGTAGTAACCTAGGTGAAATGTACACCCCCTCGATCACTTCTCCAGTGACATGTCTACATATCCCCCCCTCTTCTTCAGACCGGAGGGCTGAGCATTTTGTCCCCACAGACAATGTACCCTCGACAATGCGTCAGCATTTGCCTGTAATTTCCCTGGCCTGTGTTCCACAGTGAAATTAAAGTTTTGTAGGGACAGAAACCATCTAGTCACTCTTGCGTTTCTCTCCTTGTTTAACTTCATCCATGTTAGGGGGGCATGATCTGTCACTAACTTGAATTTCCTGCCTAGCAAGTAATATTTTAGGGAATCGAGGGCCCACTTCACTGCCAAACATTCTCGCACCACGATGGCATAATTTTTCTCGGCCGGGGTTAGCTTCCTACTCAAGTACATCACTGGATGCTCCTCACCATTTACTACTTGTGAGAGTACTGCACCTAAGCCTGTGTTAGAAGCATCTGTCTGGACCAGAAATTCTCGCCTGAAATCGGGGGTAACTAACACAGGTTGTTGGCACAAGGCAGATTTAAGGCTTTGGAAAGCCTTCTCGGCCTCTGGAGTCCACGTGATCATTGCTCTCTTTTCGCCCTTTGTCAAGTCAGTTAGGGGAGCAGCAACTGAGGCAAAGTTCGGCACAAATCTACGGTAATAGCCCGTAATACCAAGGAAAGCTCTGACCTGTTTCTTTGTCAGGGGTCTAGGCCAATTCTGTATTGCCTCAATTTTATTTAGCTGTGGCTTAATCAACCCTCTTCCAATAATGTATCCCAGATACTTGGCCTCTTCTAGGGCTACTGCACACTTCTCGGCATTTATGGTCAATCCTGCATCACTTATGGTATCCAATACGGCCTGTACCTTACAGAGGTGACTTTCCCAATCAGGGCTAAAAATGACCACATCATCGAGGTAGGCAGCTGAGTAATCACAATGTGGTCGCAAAATCAAGTCCATCAACCTCTGGAAAGTCGCAGGTGCTCCATGTAACCCGAATGGCATCACTACATACTGGAATAGCCCATCAGGGGTGGAGAATGCAGTTTTCTCTTTAGCCTCATCAGTAAGTGGAATCTGCCAGTAGCCCTTTGTGAGATCGAGGGTGGTTATGTACCTGGCATTACCCAACTTCTCAATCAACTCATCTACCCTGGGCATAGGATAGGCATCGAATTTTGAGATCTCATTCAACTTTCTGAAATCGTTACAGAACCTCCAAGTTCCGTTAGGCTTTGGGATTAATACAATCGGGCTGGACCATTCACTCTGTGACACCTCAATTACTCCCAGTTCAAGCATACGTTTTACCTCAGCAGATACGGCTTCCCTACGGGCTTCCGGGATCCTATAGGGCTTGAGGTTTACTCTGCTTCTAGGCTCAGTTTCAATGTGATGATAGATGAGGTGTGTACGCCCTGGAAGGTCAGAAAACTTGTCTTTGTTTTTCTGTAAAAACTCCTGAGCCTCCTGTTTCTGTGACACTGATAGGGTATCACCAACCTTGACTGGAGGGATTGGTTGTGACAAATTATTAACAGTATTTGTCGCCCCCAAGGATTCCCTGTCTTTCCAGGGCTTAATCAAGTTTACGTGGTAAACTTGGAAAGGCTTCCTTCTACCTGGTTGGTGCACCTTGTAGTTCACCTCACTGACCTTTTCCACAATTTCATAGGGACCTTGCCACTTCGCCAGGAATTTACTCTCAACAGTGGGAACTAGTATAAGGACCCTATCGCCTGGGTTAAATGTCCTGATTCTTGCAGACCGGTTGTAAATTCTACTTTGGGCCTCTTGCGCCCTCTGGAGGTGTTCCCTTACTAGGGGCATTACAGCGGCTATACGGTCCTGCATTTGTGCTACATGCTCAATAACGCTCTTGTATGGGGTGGACTCGCTCTCCCATGTCTCTTTTGCAATGTCCAGTAGACCCCTAGGGTGACGACCATAGACCAACTCGAATGGTGAGAACCCTGTGGACGCTTGGGGCACTTCCCTAACAGCAAACATGAGGTAGGGTAACAAATGATCCCAGTCACGGCCATCTTTTTCCACCACTTTTTTCAGCATATGTTTCAAAGTTTTGTTAAATCTCTCCACCAATCCGTCCGTCTGGGGGTGGTATACAGAGGTACGGATGGGTGAGATTTTAAATAGTTTGCATAACTCCTTCATCACCTTTGACATAAAGGGTGTACCTTGGTCAGTTAGGATTTCTTTGGGGATTCCAGTCCTAGAGAACATATAAAACAACTCACGTGCAATTGTTTTGGATGCGGTGTTTCTTAAGGGCACAGCTTCAGGATAGCGGGTCGCATAATCCATGACCACCAGAATATATTGGTGTCCTCTAGCGGATTTTACAATGGGACCCACTAAATCCATGGCTATACGCTCAAAAGGCACCTCTATAATAGGGAGCGAAACCAAAGGACTGCGAAAATGTGACACTGGGGCACTAAGCTGACATGTGGGGCACGACTCGCAGTACTTTTTAATATCACCATATATCGCCGGCCAGTAGAACCTCTGGAGAACCCTCTCCTGCGTTTTGTCAGTCCCCAAGTGTCCCCCAAGAACATGGTTATGTGCCATGTCCAGCACCTGACGCCGGTACGGCTTAGGCACCAGAAGCTGTTCCACAATCTCATCCTTAACCTTAGTGACTCTATAGAAAAGATCATTAGTCACAGAAAAATGTGGAAATCTTTTCTCAGCATCTGGTTCCTGAGGTACCCCATTCATGACAGCAACCTGCTCTCTCGCATTTTTGAGAGTGGGGTCCTGTAACTGTGCAGTCCCAAAATTATCCCTAGACACCTCTAAGTCGGGTATATTTTGCTCAGTGGGAGGAGCCTCCTCCTCTCCAGCCAGGACCTGCAAAGGAAAACAATTATTTTCATCCTGCACACTTTTATCATTTACAGGGGGTAACGCAACAACCTTAGGAGTTTCCTCACTCCTTTCGGGGGATTTTCTTTTTCCCCAGAGAGCCCAGAATAGTGGAAAATCGCGCCCCAGTATTACGTTGTGCATGAGATTTTTAACCACACCCACTTCATATTGTACGGTGCCTTGTTTAGTCCCGACTTCAGCCAGCACTATAGGGTACACTTTTGTATCCCCATGTATACAAACAACACTCATATGCTTTTTACACTCAAAGTCCCCAGCCACCAGGCTGGCATGCACCAAGGTTACGAGGCTTCCTGAGTCCAGCAACGCCTTAACAGGAAAGTCATTAATTGTAATGTCGCAGATTTGCGGTTCAGTCTCTAGTCCAGGAACTGCAACACAAGATGGTTCCGCAAATAGCGACTGACGCCGACTAACCTCACAGTCCATGGGCTCAGTGGTAAGAGGGCAATGGGCAGACACGTGTCCCATCTCATGGCATCTCCAGCACTGGATAGAGCCTGTTCTCCTTGGCCAGGAGTCCTTTTTAGGGCTACTTAGCCCCCCGGGACCATCTCCAGTCTTTTGCCCCTGAGACACCACTTGAGCCCTTTTTCCTCCCTCAGCACCCCTCCACACTCCCCCAATAGATGGAAGTCTCTTACCAGCTGATGGCACAGATCTGGCACTCCGGGGAGGTGAGGGGGCTGCAGAAACATCACGGAGGTAGTCCTCAGTCGCCTGGAATCTCTCCACAAGGTTGACAAGTTCGTTTGCATTCTTAGGGTCACCTTGTCCCACCCAGCGTTGCAGGTCAGCAGGAAGTGCTCGGAGGTAGCGGTCCATCACAACCCTCTCTAGGATCTGTGCAGGAGTAGAAGTGTCTGGCTCCAACCACTTCCTCGCCAAATGGATCAGGTCATACATCTGGGACCTCGCCGATTTGTCCAAACTGTAGCTCCAGTTGCGTACCCTCCTGGCACGGACCGCAGTAGTAACGCCTAGCCGGGCAAGTATCTCCGCTTTTAGCCGAGTATAGTCCTTAACCTCTTGCTCACTGAGGTCATAGTAGGCCTTTTGAGGTTCCCCTGTTAAATAGGGCGCAATTACCTCTGCCCACTCAGCGACGGGTAACTTCTCTCGCTCAGCCGCACGCTCAAACCCAGTTAGGAAGGCCTCAACATCATCCTCAGCAGTCATCTTTTGCAGCGCTCGCTGCACAGCTCTTTTCACATCAAAAGTCTCTGGAGCGGCTCGCACCACTGTGTGGGGGTTAGCAACCACAGGCGCCTCTTGTTTTGCAATCAGGTGTTCAATAAGTTGTTGTTGGGCAGCCATGGTCTGTTCATGGCGTCTATTAGCCTCTATCTGGGCCTGTTGTTGTTGCAAACTTACTTGCATAAACTGCTTCAGCATCTCCTCCATGTTGCCCGACTGTTCTTGGAGTGTAGTTGCAGCTTTCACCCAAGACATAAGCAGCTGTAGCCAAGTCTGTCCACACCGTTGCCCCTAGCAACCGTTTTGCCCGCTCCGCAGCACCAATTGTAGGGATCTTCCCGGGGGATGGTGTGTTTGGACACAGTTCACGACAGACTTAGGTGTTATAAAAGCAGGTCTTGGCGTTTATTCATGGCATAAACAGTCCAGTAAACAAAACATACAGCAGCAGCGTGCTTCTTTAGTGTACAAAACAAAATAAAGACCTAGCCCGTCCGGGCGCTTACTAGCAGGTTCTTCTCACCTAGCTGACACTTTCAAAATACAGCGTTCGCCTGGACATCGCAGGGTGAGTTTTTAGCTCCAGCAGTGGCTGCGTTCGCAGCTTCCTTCACACACACACACACAGGCTGTTCATTTCAGGCTGAGAGCAATAGCCTGCAGTCTCTGCAGAGCTTTTACCTCCCAGGCTAATTAGGATCAGAGCTCACCTGATTCAAAACCCAAACTGGATCGGGGAGGTGTGGAATGACAGGTCCCTCTACCAAACCTACCTGCCATTCCATATAAATCCAGGCCCGGCAAAATTTAAACAACACCTCAGCAGCATATCACTGCTGGGAAACAAATCAATCCTGGACTTACCATCTCACCCAGCGTAGTAACCTAGGTGAAATGTACACCCCCTCGATCACTTCTCCAGTGACATGTCTACAACATATACATCCCAACATGACTCGTATTATATATATATATATATATATATATATATATATACATACCCACATGACTAAGATTATTATATCCATACCCCCTCCTCCTCTGTATTAAAATAATAGGGGGCAGGGGTCATGGTTAGGCCTCTCTTCCTCTGTATAATAATAATAGGGGGCAGGGGTCATGGTGAGCCCCCTCTTCCTCTGTATAATAATAATAATAGGGGGCAGGGGTCATGGTGAGCCTCCTCTTCCTCTGTATAATAATAATAGGGGGCAGGGGTCATGGTGAGCCTCCTTTTCCTCAGTATAATAATAATAGGGGGCAGGGGGCATGGTGAGCCTTCTCTTCCTCTGTATAATAATAATAGAGGGCAGGGGTCATGGTGAGCCCCCTCTTCCTCTGTATAATAATAATAGGGGGCAGGGGTCATGGTGAGCCCCCTCTTCCTCAGTATAATAATAATAATAGGGGACAGGGGGCATAGTGAGCCTCCTCTTCCTCTGTATAATAATAATAGGGGGCAGGGGTCATGGTGAGCCTCCTCTTCCTCTGTATAATAATAATAGGGGGCAGGGGTCATGGTGAGCCCCCTCTTCCTCTGTATAATAATAATAGGGGGCAGGGGTCATGGTGAGCCTCCTCTTCCTCTGTATAATAATAATAGGGGGCAGGGGTCATGGTGAGCCTCCTCTTCCTCTGTATAATAATAATAGGGGACAGGGGGCATAGTGAGCCTCCTCTTCCTCTGTATAATAATAATAGGGGGCAGGGGTCATGGTGAGCCTCCTCTTCCTCTGTATAATAATAATAGGGGGCAGGGGTCATGGTGAGCCCCCTCTTCCTCTGTATAATAATAATAGGGGGCAGGGGTCATGGTGAGCCTCCTCTTCCTCTGTATAATAATAATAGGGGGCAGGGGTCATGGTGAGCCTCCTCTTCCTCTGTATAATAATAATAGGGGGCAGGGGTCATGGTGAGCCTCCTCTTCCTCTGTATAATAATAATAGGGGGCAGGGGTCATGGTGAGCCTCCTCTTCCTCTGTATAATAATAATAGGGGGCAGGGGTCATGGTGAGCCTCCTCTTCCTCTGTATAATAATAATAGGGGGCAGGGGTCATGGTGAGCCTCCTCTTCCTCTGTATAATAATAATAGGGGGCAGGGGTCATGGTGAGCCTACTCTTCCTCTGTATAATAATAATAGGGGGCAGGGGTCATGGTGAGCCCCCTCTTCCTCTGTATAATAATAATAGGGGGCAGGGGTCATGGTGAGCCTCCTCTTCCTCTGTATAATAATAATAGGGGGCAGGGGTCATGGTGAGCCTCCTCTTCCTCTGTATAATAATAATAGGGGGCAGGGGTCATGGTGAGCCTCCTCTTCCTCTGTATAATAATAATAGGGGGCAGGGGTCATGGTGAGCCTCCTCTTCCTCTGTATAATAATAATAGGGGGCAGGGGTCATGGTGAGCCTCCTCTTCCTCTGTATAATAATAATAGGGGGCAGGGGTCATGGTGAGCCTACTCTTCCTCTGTATAATAATAATAGGGGGCAGGGGTCATGGTGAGCCCCCTCTTCCTCTGTATAATAATAATAGGGGGCAGGGGTCATGGTGAGCCTCCTCTTCCTCTGTATAATAATAATAGGGGGCAGGGGTCATGGTGAGCCTCCTCTTCCTCTGTATAATAATAATAGGGGGCAGGGGTCATGGTGAGCCTCCTCTTCCTCTGTATAATAATAATAGGGGGCAGGGGTCATGGTGAGCCTCCTCTTCCTCTGTATAATAATAATAGGGGGCAGGGGTCATGGTGAGCCTACTCTTCCTCTGTATAATAATAATAGGGGGCAGGGGTCATGGTGAGCCCCCTCTTCCTCTGTATAATAATAATAGGGGGCAGGGGTCATGGTGAGCCTACTCTTCCTCTGTATAATAATAATAGGGGGCAGGGGTCATGGTGAGCCCCCTCTTCCTCTGTATAATAATAATAGGGGGCAGGGGTCATGGTGAGCCTCCTCTTCCTCTGTATAATAATAATAGGGGGCAGGAGTCATGGTGAGCCTCCTCTTCCTCTGTATAATAATAATAGGGGGCAGGGGTCATGGTGAGCCTCCTCTTCCTCTGTATAATAATAATAGGGGGCAGGGGTCATGGTGAGCCCCCTCTTCCTCTGTATAATAATAATAGGGGGCAGGGGTTATGGTGAGCCCCCTATTCCCCTGCAGTAATTTGAGCAGACTTTCGCAAGCAGTCACAATTTACAGTTCAGTACGAACACATGCGTCTTCACTGCAATAACACGGCGAGCATTAATCAGGCGCTGAGAAAGTAATGTCAAATATTTACTGAGCTGCTCACTGCTAACACTACATCCCAATGTATATTATAATGCTAACACAACAACTAAATATCCAGTGACTAGTGACACATTCTATACATCATTACCTCCGAGGAATGATAGAGAGACAATGCTGCCGGCTGCAAATGTCACACGAGATCCCTCGCTGCCTCCCGGGCGACTGCAGCTTCCCAGAGCGGATATACAGCTCACACCAGATGCTGCTTCAATGGCAGGAAACACAATGACCTCCTCCTCCGCATACAGGAACAGCCTTGTCATGTGACACAGTGTGAGTCATGTGATCAGAGGTAAAGCACTCCCTAATAGCAGAGCTAGGACATGCCCTCACAAGGGAGGGAGGGAGATCCTGAGAGGGAAACATGTCGCTGCTGCTCCAACAGCAAATGGCAAATATGAAATATCCCGAGGGTGAGAGAAGGGTCAGTGTGTGGGAGGGAAAAGCCGCCCAACAGCAAAGCTGAGCAGCATCCAGTGTGTATGAGTTTCTATGTATGACAGCAGAAATTTAGACAAAAACCCAATTTGATGGACTGTGAGCTAAACAGAAACAACGTTATATATGACTAAGGAATAGTAGAACACCCTAAAAAATAATGGTCCTGTGACCAGAGGGTTGCATGCTTGATTCCCAGCTGGGACCGTACTTGTGTGCTCCTGAGCAAGGCACCAACTATACCTCCCGACTGTCCCTCTTTTGAGTCCATGTGCCCCTGTCCCTCGTTGTTCTAACCTCCTCGAGGTGTAACATGCACCTATAAATGATTCATTCACCTTTATTTTTGTTAACATAAGTTTTTGTATACAGGGGGTGATTTATGAAACAATTTGCCAACAATTTGGGTATCCACCGGGTTTACACATTTACCAAGTGAAATTTTTCGTGTCCATGTTTTTTGGGATTTATTTCTACCTCATTTTGGCTCGGCGAATGCTGGCGAACACTTTTGCACCCGCCACCTTTCAGTGGCGAACCCCAAAGGAATCAATGTTATTTAGGGAGAGACTGACAGTTTAGGTTTTTTTTTTTTAGCATCTTTTTGGAACGTGAACATTAGAAAGTTCCCCAGTATGTGAAAAACAACTAATAATAATGTTTTTATATGACTTCTATATTTTCAATATTTCATATTTTTAAGCTTTTCAAACTTTCAAGATACCCCCCCCCCATATATTCTGAGACCCCTCCAATGCCGACATATGCTATAAAAGTGTGTTTTCGGCAAAATTTTATGTTTTTTGCAGAAGAAATGTGGCACAGCAGTTCCCCGCCATTCTCCAAACCACCTTTCAATGTCATTCGCTGTGACTTTCACCTGCGAATTGCGGAGCAAACACAGCAAAATGCTTTGCAAAAGTCTGTGTTCACTAGTATCCGCTGCAGTAAGTTTTCCTTACTCACTGGTCTGTCATGCATCCATCACACGTCCGGCGAACAGACTCTTATGTTAAGTAGCGAACATAGTAAATCACCCCGATTTATGTTAAAGTGGAACAACCACCCCTTTGGTGATGAGGGAAGCCCTCCCGCTTCTTCCATCCATCCATTCCTCCCTCTCTCCTTCTAACTCATTTCATCTATCCCTCTCTTATGCCCCCCTAGCTCATCCAATCCATCCCTCCTTCTTTTAACATCCCATCCATTACCCCTATCTATTGCATCTCCACCTTCACCTCCTTCCTGCTAATCCAACCACCAATCAGCCACCTATGGGCAGGAGATTTGCAGGGGATGTGGCCTCGGTGTGGTGATGGAGGGTGTAGGTTCAGGGCCGGCGTCAGCACCCGGCAAGGCAGGGCAGTTGCCGGGGGCCCCCACCCTCCGGGGGGGGGGCCCACTGACAGGGCCAGCCTTTGGGGTGTGCAACAGCACTTGGCCAGCGGTGGACTGGGAGGGCACACATTTCCTCGAATGTTGGGTGCCACACAAGGGGGCATCTCGATTTAGATTCCAAGGCATCCAAGATCCCAAGATTCCAGCTGATTTCCTATCCCTGAAGCATCCCAATCTGTGATACCCTACTATGTGAAACCCCCTGGGATCGCTGGCATACCCACAATACAAGCGATTCCACCCCTGGGTTTTGGTCCACTTTACAGGGGCATCTCAATTTAGGGATGCCCCCATTTGTGAAAGAACTCCCCTGGTTTGGTGATCCCACAGGGCATTCACCAGTTCCAGGAAAGTAATAAACAAAAAGGGGGGGGTCACACACAGGGGCATCTAAAATCAGAAGAATCTAGATTTGTTTAGACTCCGAGGTCAGGTTTAAAGGGTTTTGTTGTGCTTCAAAGTAGACCAAAACTAGAGTTTTGGTCCAAATAGTATGATCCTTAGGGGGCATCCAGATTTGGGACGTCCCTCGGTGACGTGACGCGACTCTTTACCACAAAAGGGCCCACTGAGACCATGCCGCCCAAGGGTCCACATAAACCTGGAGCCAGCCCTGTGTAGCTTAATTTAAAAAAGTGTCTCTCTTTCCTCAGCATACCCCTAACTGATCTCCAGACGCCATGGTTCAGGAGCCCACAGCCCTGGGCATGTCTGCACTAACTGCTTGTGTTCATCTCAGTGCACGGATGTGGTAAATGTGGAGAAAAAGTCTCATGTGTGCGCAAGCATACAATAGCCATATATGAATACCGAGAAAATATCTAAAAAATACTACCCCATCCACACGTGATCAGAAAACTATTACCTGTTAATAATCCCCCGACCATTACCCGGATTCTTCCAAAATCTCCATCTTTTATTCGTGTCAGTAGAAAAGCATTTGTGTCTGGCTTTTGTAGGTATTGTGTATCCAGGGCTGTTTTAGGGGAGGGCAAGCAGGGCGATCACCCTGGGCACCAAGGCCATAGGTGATGCCTTTATCTCAGCCATCCTATATTCTGCAGATGGGTAAGGGCTTCTATCAAACAGACCCCTCACCCCCCCCATATTGGGCTCAGTCATGGAGAGGAGGCACTGCCTTTTGCTAAGGAAGAGGCACAGCATGACACAGACCCATTAGGGACAGAACTATAGGATGGGTGGGCACGCTATTTTCTTCCAGCGCTGAGCACTATTTTGCCTAAAAAGTGCCCTGTGTGAATCAATAAATATGTTTACAATTCGAAATTGTATTATGCTTGAAGACACCACTCTTCTGCTGCATCTCTCTGGTACCTCGCTTCTCTGTATCAAGTGGTTTTCCAGGGACAGACCCTGGTTGTGCCTGCACCATATTCTGACC
>JAQIHN010000253.1:0-78494 GCA_027917425.1 Gastrophryne carolinensis | reverse complement strand
ACTCACTATTCTTGAAATTAGCCTGATAAAGACACTTTTGCTGGCCAACAGCACTACTGTGACCTGCCAGCTCGATTCCTGCCCGGGGCATCCCATTCTGTGACTAAAGCAGCCTCTGTTTAAGACCATATAAGCATTTGCTCTTATCATATTTGAAATTAGGCCTGATAAAGACACTTTTGCTGGCCAAAGCACTACTGTACCCTGCCAGCTCGATTCCTGCCCGGGGCATCCCATTCTGTGACTAAAGCAGCCTCTGTTTAAGACCATATAAGCATTTGCTCTTATCATATTTGAAATTAGGCCTGATAAAGACACTTTTTGCTGGCCAAAGCACTACTGTACCCTGCCAGCTCGATTCCTGCCCCGGGGCATCCCATTCTGTGACTAAAGCAGCCTCTGTTTAAGACCATATAAGCATTTGCTCTTATCATATTTGAAATTAGCCTGATAAAGACACTTTTGCTGGCCAAAGCACTACTGTACCCCTGCCAGCTCGATTCCTGCCCGGGGCATCCCATTCTGTGACTAAAGCAGCCTCTGTTTAAGACCATATAAGCATTTGCTCTTATCATATTGAAATTAGGCCTGATAAAGACACTTTTGCTGGCCAAAGCACTACTGTACCCTGCCAGCTCGATTCCTGCCCGGGGCATCCCATTCTGTGACTAAAGCAGCCTCTGTTTAAGACCATATAAGCATTTGCTCTTATCATATTTGAAATTAGGCCTGATAAAGACACTTTTGCTGGCCAAAGCACTACTGTACCCTGCCAGCTCGATTCCTGCCCGGGGCATCCCATTCTGTGACTAAAGCAGCCTCTGTTTAAGACCATATAAGCATTTGCTCTTATCATATTTGAAATTAGCCTGATAAAGACACTTTTGCTGGCCAAAGCACTACTGTACCCTGCCAGCTCGATTCCTGCCCGGGGCATCCCATTCTGTGACTAAAGCAGCCTCTGTTTAAGACCATATAAGCATTTGCATCTTATCATATTTGAAATTAGCCTGATAAAGACACTTTTGCTGGCCAAAGCACTACTGTACCCTGCCAGCTCGATTCCTGCCCGGGGCATCCCATTCTGTGACTAAAGCAGCCTCTGTTTAAGATCCATATAAGCATTTGCTCTTATCATATTTGAAATTAGGCCTGATAAAGACACTTTTGCTGGCCAAAGCACTACTGTACCCTGCCAGCTCGATTCCTGCCCGGGGCATCCCATTCTGTGACTAAAGCAGCCTTCTGTTTAAGACCATATAAGCATTTGCTCTTATCATATTTGAAATTAGCCTGATAAAGACACTTTTGCTGGCCAAAGCACTACTGTACCCTGCCAGCTCGATTCCTGCCCGGGGCATCCCATTCTGTGACTAAAGCAGTCTCTGTTTAAGACCATATAAGCATTTGCTCTTATCATATTTGAAATTAGCCTGATAAAGACACTTTTGCTGGCCAAAGCACTACTGTACCCTGCCAGCTCGATTCCTGCCCGGGGCATCCCATTCTGTGACTAAAGCAGCCTCTGTTTAAGACCATATAAGCATTTGCTCTTATCATATTTGAAATTAGGCCTGATAAAGACACTTTTGCTGGCCCAAAGCACTACTGTACCCTGCCAGCTCGATTCCTGCCCGGGGCATCCCATTCTGTGACTAAAGCAGCCTCTGTTTAAGACCATATAAGCATTTGCTCTTATCATATTTGAAATTAGGCCTGATAAAGACACTTTTGCTGGCCAAAGCCCTACTGTACCCTGCCAGCTCGATTCCTGCCCGGGGCATCCCATTCTGTGACTAAAGCAGCCTCTGTTTAAGACCATATAAGCATTTGCTCTTATCATATTTGAAATTAGGCCTGATAAAGACACTTTTGCTGGCCAAAGCACTACTGTACCCTGCCAGCTCGATTCCTGCCCGGGGCATCCCATTCTGTGACTAAAGCAGCCTCTGTTTAAGACCATATAAGCATTTGCTCTTATCATATTTGAAATTAGCCTGATAAAGACACTTTTGCTGGCCAAAGCACTACTGTACCCCTGCCAGCTCGATTCCTGCCCGGGGCATCCCATTCTGTGACTAAAGCAGCCTCTGTTTAAGACCATATAAGCATTTGCTCTTATCATATTTGAAATTAGCCTGATAAAGACACTTTTGCTGGCCAAAGCACTACTGTACCCTGCCAGCTCGATTCCTGCCCGGGGCATCCCATTCTGTGACTAAAGCAGCCTCTGTTTAAGACCATATAAGCATTTGCTCTTATCATATTTGAAATTAGGCCTGATAAAGACACTTTTGCTGGCCAAAGCACTACTGTGCCCTGCCAGCTCGATTCCTGCCCGGGGCATCCCATTCTGTGACTAAAGCAGCCTCTGTTTTAAGACCATATAAGCATTTGCTCTTATCATATTTGAAATTAGGCCTGATAAAGACACTTTGCTGGCCAAAGCCCTACTGTACCCTGCCAGCTCGATTCCTGCCCGGGGCATCCCATTCCTGTGACTAAAGCAGCCTCTGTTTAAGACCATATAAGCATTTGCTCTTATCATATTTGAAATTAGCCTGATAAAGACACTTTTGCTGGCCAAAGCACTACTGTACCCTGCCAGCTCGATTCCTGCCCGGGGCATCCCATTCTGTGACTAAAGCAGCCTCTGTTTAAGACCATATAAGCATTTGCTCTTATCATATTTGAAATTAGCCTGATAAAGACACTTTTGCTGGCCAAAGCACTACTGTACCCTGCCAGCTCGATTCCTGCCCGGGGCATCCCATTCTGTGACTAAAGCAGCCTCTGTTTAAGACCATATAAGCATTTGCTCTTATCATATTTGAAATTAGGCCTGATAAAGACACTTTTGCTGGCCAAAGCACTACTGTACCCCTGCCAGCTCGATTCCTGCCCGGGGCATCCCATTCTGTGACTAAAGCAGCCTCTGTTTAAGACCATATAAGCATTTGCTCTTATCATATTGAAATTAGGCCTGATAAAGACACTTTTGCTGGCCAAAGCCCTACTGTACCCTGCCAGCTCGATTCCTGCCCGGGGCATCCCATTCTGTGACTAAAGCAGCCTCTGTTTAAGACCATATAAGCATTTGCTCTTATCATATTTGAAATTAGCCTGATAAAGACACTTTTGCTGGCCAAAGCACTACTGTACCCTGCCAGCTCGATTCCTGCCCGGGGCATCCCATTCTGTGACTAAAGCAGCCTCTGTTTAAGACCATATAAGCATTTGCTCTTATCATATTTGAAATTAGGCCTGATAAAGACACTTTTGCTGGCCAAAGCACTACTGTACCCTGCCAGCTCGATTCCTGCCCGGGGCATCCCATTCTGTGACTAAAGCAGCCTCTGTTTAAGACCATATAAGCATTTGCTCTTATCATATTTGAAATTAGGCCTGATAAAGACACTTTGCTGGCCAAAGCACTACTGTACCCTGCCAGCTCGATTCCTGCCCGGGGCATCCCATTCTGTGACTAAAGCAGCCTCTGTTTAAGACCATATAAGCATTTGCTCTTATCATATTTGAAATTAGCCTGATAAAGACACTTTTGCTGGCCAAAGCACTACTGTACCCTGCCAGCTCGATTCCTGCCCGGGGTATCCCATTCTGTGACTAAAGCAGCCTCTGTTTAAGACCATATAAGCATTTGCTCTTATCATATTTGAAATTAGCCTGATAAAGACACTTTTGCTGGCCAAAGCACTACTGTACCCTGCCAGCTCGATTCCTGCCCGGGGCATCCCATTCTGTGACTAAAGCAGCCTCTGTTTAAGACCATATAAGCATTTGCTCTTATCATATTTGAAATTAGCCTGATAAAGACACTTTTGCTGGCCAAAGCACTACTGTACCCTGCCAGCTCGATTCCCTGCCCGGGGCATCCATTCTGTGACTAAAGCAGCCTCTGTTTAAGACCATATAAGCATTTGCTCTTATCATATTTGAAATTAGGCCTGATAAAGACACTTTTGCTGGCCAAAGCACTACTGTACCCTGCCAGCTCGATTCCTGCCCGGGGCATCCCATTCTGTGACTAAAGCAGCCTCTGTTAAGACCATATAAGCATTTGCTCTTATCATATTTGAAATTAGCCTGATAAAGACACTTTTGCTGGCCAAAGCACTACTGTACCCTGCCAGCTCGATTCCTGCCCGGGGCATCCCATTCTGTGACTAAAGCAGCCTCTGTTTAAGACCATATAAGCATTTGCTCTTATCATATTTGAAATTAGCCTGATAAAGACACTTTTGCGTGGCCAAAGCACTACTGTACCCTGCCAGCTCGATTCCTGCCCGGGGCATCCCATTCTGTGACTAAGCAGCCTCTGTTTAAGACCATATAAGCATTTGCTCTTATCATATTTGAAATTAGGCCTGATAAAGACACTTTTGCTGGCCAAAGCACTACTGTACCCTGCCAGCTCGATTCCTGCCCGGGGCATCCCATTCTGTGACTAAAGCAGCCTCTGTTTAAGACCATATAAGCATTTGCTCTTATCATATTTGAAATTAGGCTGATAAAGACACTTTTGCTGGCCAAAGCACTACTGGACCCTGCCAGCTCGATTCCTGCCCGGGGGCTATCCCATTCTGTGACTAAAGCAGCCTCTGTTTAAGACCATATAAGCATTTGCTCTTATCATATTTGAAATTAGCCTGATAAAGACACTTTTGCTGGCCAAAGCACTACTGTACCCTGCCAGCTCGATTCCTGCCCGGGGCATCCCATTCTGTGACTAAAGCAGCCTCTGTTTAAGACCATATAAGCATTTGCTCTTATCATATTTGAAATTAGGCCTGATAAAGGACACTTTTGCTGGCCAAAGCACTACTGTACCCTGCCAGCTCGATTCCTGCCCGGGGCATCCCATTCTGTGACTAAAGCAGCCTCTGTTTAAGACCATATAAGCATTTGCTCTTATCATATTTGAAATTAGGCCTGATAAAGACACTTTTGCTGGCCAAAGCACTACTGGACCCTGCCAGCTCGATTCCTGCCCGGGGCATCCCATTCTGTGACTAAAGCAGCCTCTGTTTAAGACCATATAAGCATTTGCTCTTATCATATTTGAAATTAGCCTGATAAAGACACTTTTGCTGGCCAAAGCACTACTGTACCCTGCCAGCTCGATTCCTGCCGGGGCATCCCATTCTGTGACTAAAGCAGCCTCTGTTTAAGACCATATAAGCATTTGCTCTTATCATATTTGAAATTAGGCCTGATAAAGACACTTTTGCTGGCCAAAGCACTACTGGACCCTGCCAGCTCGATTCCTGCCCGGGGCATCCCATTCTGTGACTAAAGCAGCCTCTGTTTAAGACCATATAAGCATTTGCTCTTATTATATTTATATTATAAGACACTTTTGCTGGGCATAGGCTTACTGCTGCCTGCCAGGTGCACTTCTGTTGAGGCATCCCATTCTGTAACATAGCATACCCCTCTTTATTTACACTAAGCAGCTCTCTTATTTACACTAAGCAGGCCTGTTGGAGGCTGAGTGTTACTGCTCACTTTTGGTGTGCATTATATTCTGTTTCATATAGACCCACCGCTGCCCCGGGTTTTTTAAATATCACCTACTACCACGCCAGTTAGACTATGTCGGGCAGACAAGTGCCTGGAAGTGAAAAGAGGAGTGGCAGAGGCCAAGATTCCGCAGGCAGAGCTCGCATCAGACTGGGGGCCAGTAGCAGCAGGAGTCACGCTGAGAGACCTAATCTGCCAGTATCTGCTAGCGGTCGGGTCTCCACCAGTAACGCATCTGCCGTGGTAGATTGGTTGACGCGCCTCATCAACAACATCATCACAACTTACGTCTGAGACCCCCAGTCTAGGGTCGGTAGGTTCCTCTGACACAACCCTGAGTTGGCATGCCCCGAGAGCAGTCCCTGTCCTCCCATTGCCTCTGGCCTACGCCGTTCCCTCCCCCAGCGACGTATCCTATGCTTTGGGTTCAGCTCCACTCTTTAGTGAGGAGGACCATCAGATAGAGGACAGTCAGCAGCTACTGCCCAGCCAAGAAATGAGGTGGCTTCTTTAGCTAGGCAGACAAATAGTGATGTGGACAGTGTCGTGGGTGCTGCGAGCGTTCCAGCTCCTGCGCCAGACACTGTTGACGAATCCACGAACATCAGTGACGTACAGCCACAACCCGGTGATGATGATGATGATGACGATGAAGCCGATCGCACTTGGGAGCCGGGTGATGAAGGGGCTTCATCGTCATCATCAGGAGAAGAGGGGTGCAGGTTGCCCCGGAGTCAGCAGCTGAGGCAGCAAGGTGGTAGCAGTCAGCATGGGGGCACAATTCCAAAGGCTGGAGCCGGCCGGGGCCGGGGCCGGGGTAGAGCACCTGCTGTGCGGCAGTCTACCTTATCGGGAGGTAGTGGAGCAGGGGTTCCTGGAGTTGGCAACAAGCAGCAGTGAATCAGTGAGGCCAGGGGGTGGGAAAAGTAGCTACTCGGCAGTGTGGCAGTTTTTCCTGAGGCATCCGCAGGAGGGTAACATGGCCACATTGCAAGATATGTAGGCAAAAGGTGAAGCGTGGCCAGGGTCCAAATGTTGGCACCACGGCCCTGCGTCAACATATGATGCGTCACCATAAAACGACCTGGGAGAACGAGGCTCCCAAGGGGTGGTCCAGTCTGCTTCCTCACCAAGTGAGCTCCCAATTTCTGCCAGCCAAGGCTCCAGTACCTCAGCCGAAGGCAGCTGTGCGTCATACCCATCCCTCTGTCGCTCCTGCTCCTCCTCCTCCAAGTCATGCATCCCGCCAGCAATCCATCAGCGAAGCCATGTCCAAGAGACAGCAGTATGCGCCCACTCATCCTACGGCGCAGAAGCTGAATGTGCTCCTGTCCAAGTTGCTGGTGCTGCAGTCGCTCCCTTTTCAGGTGGTGGAATCTGCACCTTTCAGAGAACTGATGGGCTTGTGCCGAGCCGAGGTGGAGAGTCCCAAGCCGTCATTTCTTTGCCAAGAAGGCAGTACCAGCGCTGCACACTTTTGTTGAACAGAAGGTGGGCCAGTCCTTGAGCCTGTCGGTGTGTAGCAAAATACATGGCAGCGCCGACATCTGGAGCTGTAACTACGGTCAGGGGCAGTACATGTCGTTTACGGCCCACTGGGTGAATGTGGTCCCTTTGCAGCAGCAACTTGGGACAGGTCACCGCCGCTTTCGGCCTCCGCGCTCTCTGCCCATTGGGCCTGTGACACCGTGCGACTCGGCCTCCTCATCCTCCGCCATCTCCTCACCCTCCACTGTAGGCTCAAGTCTCAGTGCCCCTCCAGTCTACCATGTGTGCAGGGCACGGAGGTGTCACGCAGTGCTTCACATGGTTTGTCTTGGCGAACGGAGTCACACAGGGGAGGAACTGCTTAAATGTATTCATCAGGAAATCCAAACATGGCTTACTCCGAGAAAACTTAAAATGGGAATCATGGTTACCGACAATGGGAAGAACATTTTGTCTGCGCTGCGCCAAGGAAGCCTGACCCATGCCCCCTGCATGGCTCACGTCTTCAATCTGGTTGTCAAGCGGTTTCTGAAGTGTTCCCCCCATCTGCAGGACATCCTAACAACTTCACGGAAACTTTGCATGCACTTCAGCCACTCCTACACTGCCAAACACACCCTTCTTGAGCTACAGCGTCAGAATGGTATCCCCCAACATAGTCTGATTTGCGATGTTTCCACCCGTTGGAATTCCACCCTTCACATGTTGGACCGATTATATGAACAGAGAAAAGCCATCACGGATTTCCTGATGATCCAAGCAGATAGGGGGACTCCCCTGTGTAACTTCAATGTCAACCAGTGGCAGCTCATACGTGACACCTGCCGTTTGCTCAGGCCCTTTGAGGAAGCCACTTTATTTGTCAGTCGGCAGGATTACGGGATGAACGACGTGATTCCACTGCTTCATGTACTACAGCACATGTTGGAAACCATGGCTGGTCAGGGCACTGGAGACATGGCGTTTACATCTTACGGCCACATGAACCCCCTTGGAGCTGAACTGGAGGAGGAGGAGGAGGAAGAGGAGGAGGAGGAGTTGCCCAGCGAAACACAGTTTAGGCTTGGCGAAATGGCTGGTTTATCTAGTCAGCGGACAGGAGAGGAGGAGCAGGAGCAGCCAGAGGAGCTAGAGGTTTTTGAGGAAGGAGAGACAGAGGACCCGGGCACACCGTGGCAGTATGCAGTGGAGATGGAGACAGGTAGTCCATCCGAGTCACTTGCGCAAATGGCACGAAGCATGCTCACGTGCTTGCGTAGTGACCCCAGAATTGTTTCCATCTGTCGGCGGGATGACTTCTGGCTGTCCACCTTATTGGACCCTCGCTTCCGGCACAAAATGGGGGCATTTTTTAAACCCACCGAGAGGGAGGACAAACTCAACTACTACAAAGACATTCTACGTAGGCAGTTGGCCGATGCCTATCTGCGCCATGGTCCATACTCTCGCAGGTCTGACTCGAGGGGACCTCTGTGCTCACCTTCCACTGCCATGGCCGCTGGGGGGGTTGGCAGCAGCAGCAGCAGAAGCTCCATCAGCAGCAGCAGCCTCAGTCTTCAGTCGCTAATGAGTAGCTTTCTACACCCGCATAGTGAGGCTACTCATGAGCAGCAGGAAGACCTGGAGCAGGACCTGAACCAGCAGGTCATGTCATACTTTGACATGACCATGCCAACACACCTTGAGGATCCGCTGGACTTCTGGGCAGCCAAACTTGATTTGTGGCCGCAACTAGCAGAGTTTGCCCTGGAAAAGCTGTCCTGCCCGGCAAGTAGCGTGCCATCTGAGCGGGTGTTTAGTGCGGCGGGGGCCATAGTTACGGCGAGGAGAACTCGTCTGTCAACTAAAAATGTGGAGAGACTCACCTTTGTCAAAATGAATCAGGGATGGATCAGCCAGGATTTCCACCCACCAATGCCTGATGCATGCGACTAGATTCAGCATGGTGCCACGTTTTACACTTTCCAAATGGTGCAAAACATATTTATGTCTTTAGGCCATTTTTTGGGCTCCTGCTGCTGCTACTGTCAACTCCTGCCAACTCCAGGGTGTGATTCATCCAATTTTTGGGCTCCTGAAGCCAACTCCAGTGTATATTTGGGCTCCTGCTGCTGCTACTGTCAACTCCTGCCAACTCCAGGCTGTGATTCATCCAATTTTTGGGCTCCTGAAGCCAACTCCAGTGTATATTTGGGCTCCTGCTGCTGCTGCTGTCAACTCCTGCCAACTCCAGGGTGTGATTCATCCAATTTTTGGGCTCCTGAAGCCAACTCCAGTGTATATTTGGGCTCCTGCTGCTGCTGCTGCCAACTTCTGCCAACTCCAGGGTGTGATTCATCCAATTTTTGGGCTCCTGAAGCCAACTCCAGTGTATATTTGGGCTCCTGCTGCTGCTGCTGCCAACTTCTGCCAACTCCAGGGTGTGATTCATCCAATTTTTGGGCTCCTGAAGCCAACTCCAGTGTATATTTGGGCTCCTGCTGCTGCTGCTGCCAACTTCTGCCAACTCCAGGGTGTGATTCATCCAATTTTTGGGCTCCTGAAGCCAACTCCAGTGTATATTTGGGCTCCTGCTGCTGCTGCTGCCAACTTCTGCCAACTCCAGGGTGTGATTCATCCAATTTTTGGGCTCCTGAAGCCAACTCCAGTGTATATTTGGGCTCCTGCTGCTGCTACTGTCAACTCCTGCCAACTCCAGGCTGTGATTCATCCAATTTTTGGGCTCCTGAAGCCAACTCCAGTGTATATTTGGGCTCCTGCTGCTGCTGCTGTCAACTCCTGCCAACTCCAGGGTGTGATTCATCCAATTTTTGGGCTCCTGAAGCCAACTCCAGTGTATATTTGGGCTCCTGCTGCTGCTGCTGCCAACTTCTGCCAACTCCAGGGTGTGATTCATCCAATTTTTGGGCTCCTGAAGCCAACTCCAGTGTATATTTGGGCTCCTGCTGCTGCTGCTGCCAACTTCTGCCAACTCCAGGGTGTGATTCATCCAATTTTTGGGCTCCTGAAGCCAACTCCAGTGTATATTTGGGCTCCTGCTGCTGCTGCTGCCAACTCCTGCCAACTCCAGGGTGTGATTCATCCAATTTTTGGGCTCCTGAGGCCAACTCCAGTGTATATTTGGGCTCCTGCTGCTGCTACTGTCAACTCCTGCCAACTCCAGGCTGTGATTCATCCAATTTTTGGGCTCCTGAAGCCAACTCCAGTGTATATTTGGGCTCCTGCTGCTGCTACTGTTAACTCCTGCCAACTCCAGGGTGTGATTCATCCAATTTTTGGGCTCCTGAAGCCAACTCCAGTGTATATTTGGGCTCCTGCTGCTGCTGCTGTCAACTCCTGCCAACTCCAGGGTGTGATTCATCCAATTTTTGGGCTCCTGAGGCCAACTCCAGTGTATATTTGGGCTCCTGCTGCTGCTACTGTCAACTCCTGCCAACTCCAGGCTGTGATTCATCCAATTTTTGGGCTCCTGAAGCCAACTCCAGTGTATATTTGGGCTCCTGCTGCTGCTACTGTCAACTCCTGCCAACTCCAGGGTGTGATTCATCCAATTTTTGGGCTCCTGAAGCCAACTCCAGTGTATATTTGGGCTCCTGCTGCTGCTGCTGCCAACTTCTGCCAACTCCAGGGTGTGATTCATCCAATTTTTGGGCTCCTGAAGCCAACTCCAGTGTATATTTGGGCTCCTGCTGCTGCTGCTGCCAACTTCTGCCAACTCCAGGCTGTGATTCATCCAATTTTTGGGCTCCTGAAGCCAACTCCAGTGTATATTTGGGCTCCTGCTGCTGCTGCTGTCAACTCCTGCCAACTCCAGGGTGTGATTCATCCAATTTTTGGGCTCCTGAAGCCAACTCCAGTGTATATTTGGGCTCCTGCTGCTGCTGCTGCCAACTCCTGTCAACTCCAGGGTGTGATTCATCCAATTTTTGGGCTCCTGAGGCCAACTCCAGTGTATATTTGGGCTCCTGCTGCTGCTGCTGTCAACTCCTGCCAACTCCAGGGTGTGATTCATCCAATTTTTGGGCTCCTGAAGCCAACTCCAGTGTATATTTGGGCTCCTGCTGCTGCTGCTGCCAACTTCTGCCAACTCCAGGGTGTGATTCATCCAATTTTTGGGCTCCTGAGGCCAACTCCAGTGTATATTTGGGCTCCTTCTGCCCCTCATAGTGATGCCACTTCAACTCTCTGCAATTGTGCCGCTCTGCGATTCTATTAGCGATGCCTCTGATCTGCATGTGATATTTCTTAAAAGTATTATTTAACTAACCCAGCACGCATCCTGTGCGTGTTACAGCAAGGCTGAATGGTTTACAACCCTATTGAGGCTGTAGGAGGCTCAGAAATAGCCGTTTTTAATAGCGATTCGTCGCGAATTTATTCGGGTCGAATCGATTTTTGTCGGAAAATTCGGCGAATTAGTCGAATCGAATTTTTCAAAAGTTCGCTCATCTCTAAAGAAAATCATACAATTTCCACGTAAAATGACGGCATGTTTAGTGGCAAAGGGCTTCAAGCGACTTCCAGCTGCAATTTCCCGGGGTGCAATCCACTGTGGTCGGGGCGCCCCAAATTTCTCTGGACTTTCGGGGTGGGACCCCTGTTGTGATGGTTTGCTAGCAGTGTGCAACTCCTCCAAGGAGTATGATTAAACATGTTCTCTACTGCTTGGCTTTCCTGTGAGCCCTCTGAGCCTATGGACGATGCGCTAAGTGAGGAGAGGAGGTAGCCACCATCTTGGATGATCTGGCGTGAGGAGGGGAAGAAGGTTCCGGCGCCTGTGAAGTCCATCTGACTTTTCTTCCACATGTGTCCCCAAAAGGTATGGGGAGGTTGGGGTGTTGCTTGTTTGGTCCTTGGTGCCTGAGATCCAGCGTAATTTAGGCCATTATGGGTTTTGCTGAGCTGAGCTAGCACAGCGGCAGAAGATATATGTGATTTTATTACTTGTCTCATCTCTTCAGCATATGCTTCTTGGTTAGTGCTTTTATTACCCTAGCACCTATACAAAAAATATTTCCATAAACCATGTATAAATATAGTCTTCCCTTGTGTGCTTATGTTGTTTCAGCAATAGTTGTCCTTGAAAAGTACCCCAGTTATAGTGTTTATTTTAGCATGTGTTTGCAATTCACATTTTGGACAGGCACACCAACCGTTCTTCTTTACTAGCCTGCAGTAAGCTGGCTGCAAATTTAAGTATGAGTAATTTATCAGCAGATTTACTTTCTAAGTGCATAGGCCGATAAAAAGAAAAATATGCAATTGCTCATTGTTCCTAAGGCACCTCTGGATGAAGTACTTAAACCCAATGTTAATTGCCAATAAGCAACGTAATAGTTTCTGATGCAATGTTGGATTGCTAGCCAGTAGCTTACTGAATACATCACCTAACTAACCTCCCCCTCAGTTATTATTTTCTAACTTTAAGCCTGTAGTACTTTATGTGTATATAGTCACCTCTGAAAAAAAACTGATTATTGACAGGTCTACAAAGCGTATTTTCTTACATTTACATGTCTAAGAACTTAGCAAAAGAATCAGTAGGCTGCAAACAACTTGAGGATACACTACAGCTATTGCCAATAACCTTTTCCAATTATAAAATATCAAGTAACTTGTCTGTGGCCTCTCCTCCATTTAATGCCACACGCTGTAGATGTAGCCCTCTCCGGTAGTCATCCTAACATTAATAAAAATAACAAAAGAAAACAAGCATGTTGCATACACCAAACAGCAGTGCTTATGTAAAAATATAAACAATGTAAGTCCATTAATACATAGTAGTGAGTGCCAGGCTTACTCGCAGTATGGTGTGACAGGAACTACCGTGGGTGACCACATTTGGAGGTGGCCATGGAGAATGGTATGGGCAAATTTTGGAGACCTGTTACAGCATTTACAGTGATGGAATATGGGGAGCCTTGTTTATGTCAGCACCACACATCACCACTTTGTCTTAGCAGCACTATATTTGTACTGAACTTGCATTGTGACGCACCTACATTTTTTAGGCCATTTTTTGTGGCTTCTTTTTGTTACAAATGTGTACTCTGGACAGCAACTAAAATGCAGCCTAAGCTCACTGTAGAGCCCCTATTTTTCCCAGCAGTGATTTATTGTAATTGTCATGAAGAAATGCTGACCAGCATCAGAAAAATACAGCACCAATCATTTCAAGGAGGAAAGAAATCATAAATACACTGTGCAGCATCAGAAAAACGACGATACAAAGTGACATTGGGATAATCATTAGTCATGGGTAACAGGCGCTGACACATCCCGATTGGGAATGCCCTGCTGTGTGTGTCCCCAGGGATCGCCCATAAAGTCATATTTCTCTTGTTCCCACAGAACATGTATGGGTTGCTCACGACACACTTGAATGTATTTTAAGAAGATGTTATTTGTAGTAATGGGCAACCTGAACCGCAATGTTCGGGTCCCCAGACCCAAATACGTGCTTCACCCAGAAGTCTGTGCCGGGGTTCGAAAGTTCGTCCCAAACATGGAAAAGCTGGTTGATGTCATTTTTTGGGCATACTTGGTGAAATACAATTTTTATCTACCGAAGAATAGCCTGACCTATGTTCCCCTGCTTCCAATTATCTGAAGTGCCCCGAGCCCATACCAAAGGACACTAGTGCTTGTAACTTGCAGGGACAGGGGCCGTCAATAGCGCGGCCTCTGAGCCCAGGGTTACAAGCCCTTATGCTTGGTGCCCAGGCTTGTAGACTTTGGGGGGTGGGGGTCCACATTTTTTTATAAATGTAAGATACATAAAAAAAAAATAAGATGCCACTTTCCCAGCTTTAATGAATGCCAGTTAAGTGGCATTTAATATAACAAGGGAAAGTGACAAAAAAATTGTGGAATTATTATTTTATCTAATGAAAAATGCCCCAAAAATTACCCCAAAAAGATAAAAGTCGGGCTATTCTTTGTTAGTTTCAATGATAAATGGGATGCCTTTAAGCGCCGCATTTAGTAAAACACTTAAAACAGAGAGAATCCGATTAAAAAATGAAATGTCAGGCTATTCCTGGTTAGATAAAAATTGTATCTAACCAAAAATGCACACAAAAATTAACAAAAAATATTAGGGGTGTCAGAAAAAATCGCTTCGCTTAAGTATTTCATTTGATGATACTGAATCGTTTTTTTTTCCTCCCTAGCATCAAATCTGACTCCGCCCCCACTACAGTAAAAAGAAAAGTAAAAAAATCACTCACCTTGTCACTCGTTCAATCTAGCCGGCTCTCCTCTTCACCCGGGGGGGCCTCCGAACCCCCCCGCGCTCTTCAATCTTCAGGAGAGAGCCTGCCAGGCCCTCTCCGGCTCCTTTCCCGATGGGCGCCGCCATTTTTATGGGGGCGGGGATAATGATGTCACCATGCGGGCCTCATCCTGGCTCCGCGGGCGGCTCAGCTGTCAGATGCGATGTTCGCTGGGGACAGGAGGAGGCGTGATCTCCTGCCTCCTCCTCCATTTTTTTGGGATGTGTTGTGTGGTTTTTTACTGTTAACCCTTTGTGAACTGGTCACGGGTCCATGAGACACCTATACCAGTTCACAGGGCTGTGGCTAGCGGGTTGACTTGCCATTAACCCCCAGCTCCCCAATTACCTGCCTCCCCCAAGCCTGGGGGGGCAGAAGGGCCCAGGCCCATGGAAGCTATGTTGGCTTGTAGCCAGCAGGGCCAGGGGCCACCAAAACTGGCCCCTGCGCCCTGTTCTACAAGCCCTGCATAGCTTGTCCCAGGCTGGTTATGTTGGTTAGGGGGGACCCTATGTCATTTTTGGGGGGATTTTTAAGTGTTTTTAACCCTTAAAATTCCAATAAAAAATGGAGCCCCCCCCCTGGGAAGGGGGACCCAATGTACATTTTTCTGTAATAAAAAAAATTCAATAAAAAAAAAAAAATTAATAAAATCAAGTTATATTGTCTTTGAGACAGAATCTGGATATATTGGGGTATATCGTATTGTCATGCGTGTATCGCGATACGTATCGTATGGCCAGATTCTTGCCAATTCACACCCCTAAAAAATACGCTCTTAGACAAGCCCCTGGTTGCCAGGATGCTGGATATGCCTCACCAGACACAGTTGCCCTCGGGTCTAATGTAGCATGAAGGATGCCAACTTACATTTGAAGACAGATGAACCAATGGCACTCAAAGTGAAGGGTTAGGAAGCCAGGTTTGTACACAGGGTATCCTTCAGGCATCTAAGTACAGGGAGTAAGGCAGATGAAAGATTGAGGATAGCTGATGGGTCAGAGCTGAGGAGTCAGAGATATCAAGGTATCCAGAGGTTCAGGCAGAATCATAATCAAACAGGCAGAGGTCGGTCCAGGCAACAAACAGTGATGAGCAGATGGAGCAGAGTCAGTAAGGGATTGCAAATGGCAGAAAACACAGGAAAACAAAGGAACACACCAGACAGGCCTCATTGGACACGGTTGCCCCCTAGGTCTTACTTTAGCACAAAGGATGCCAACTAAAAGGGCTGGCCTGAGGATATCAGTCATACATGGCACTAAAGGGATAGGCAGGAGAAAGGTCGAGAGTAAAGCCAGGGGTAAAAATCTAGGTAGTAAGAGGGTCCGCAGTACAGATGGGTTAAACAAATCGAGGTTAGGCAGGTGTCAGTCTAGGCACCGATCTAAGGAGGGTCTGGCGAGGCAAAAGTTGGCAACGGATTAGCAAAGTAATGGCAACAGTGGCACTATAACACCCAACAGAATGCTATCACAGCAGTAAGTGAACTGGGGAGAAATAAATAGGATTTGGGCACAGGGGATTGGCCAGGAGGGATTTGGACTCATTGGCCCAGCAAGAATCCGAGGGCTATTACCACAATATCTCTAATGGGCCGTGGCCCAAATCAGAACAACAGGGCTCATTGGCCTGTTTAAACCCTCCTCTGGTCTGCAGCACCGGCACCTGAAGTTTACGTGTCTGCCAGGTAATGGTCAGCTCAGCCCGCCACCCGAGGACGCTGCTAGAACGAGGTTCAGGTGAGTGACTCATCATCATTAATAAGTTACGCAACATTCTAGAGTCTAGAATCTTAATGACTTAATATTCAGGTTCATTTTCCACAATGACAGTAGGTGGAGAAGACACCTGAATGTTATCAGCAGATTTGAATAAGCATACATAGAAGGCATTGGGTAACGTCGCTCAGTTTTGTGTGATCGGAAAGGGACCAATGTACTTGGGTACTAATTTAGCTGAGGGTTGGTGCAATGCAATTTTTTGGGTGGATACCCAGACTAATAGCCTGATTCAGAGCCCCTCGCGCATGCATTCCCGCCAGCAGGAATGACATCAAAGGACCGTATTTGGTCTATTTTCCGTGTCGGGTGATTCAGAGCCTTGTTTTTTTGGCCGTCAACGGGACTGACGTCAAAGGACAATATTTGGTGTATTTTCCGTGTCAGGTGATTCAGAGCATTGATTTTTTGGCCATAATTTTACAGGTTTAGTCTGTGCTTGCACATGATTCAGGCCCCGATATGTGGGTTTTCGGACCTATAAAAGCCGTAGGTTTCCAGTTCAAACTTATGCCATCTTTTTGCTAGTGAAAATACTTGAATGGTCTCTTTTTGCAATTGAAAATACAGCCTACATCCTCCGCACCTACGATGGAGCCCCTTGACGAGTTCTGTGGAGAGTACGAGTGTCTGCAGCAGTGGGGGCTGTTACCCATATACTTTCCAGAGCTTAGGCATACCTGCAGTTGCCTGAATATTGATCAAATGTCTGATCAGCAGGTTCTCGAATTGACCCAACTGAATCGCCTTTCTCTTGAGAAGCTTTACTCAGAATTGGCGGACATAGTTGGCCCCTGAAACAAGAGGGGCATGTAATTGGAGGTTTGACCAAATTGGTTGGCTTCCTTTTTAGTGAATGGCTCCTTCCAGAGGCTAGCGGACTGTCATTTGGCATGTTCCAGACTTCGCTGGGCCGTTCCCTGACTACATTTCTTGATAGCATGGCTGTCCTGAAGGAGAAATGCATCTCTTTTCCTGACAGCATGGCAGGCTGGAATGCGGTGAGGTTGGGCTTTTTTCAAACAGCAGATATGCCAAGTGTCATGGCCACTATCAATCGTACGCATGTGGCCCTGGTTCCCCCTGCTGCTCAGAAGTATATGTTTCAGTAAGTTTAGGTCCACATTGCTCCTCCTTCTTGCCCTCTCCCCTCTCTTGAGGCTAGCCTAGCTTCCTCTTTCCCTAAACAGCTTCCCTATGTCCCAGTCTGTTTACGTCCATATTTCTCCTCCTTGTAACCCACTCTCCTCTCTTGAGGCTAGGCCAGCTTCCCCTCCCCCCAAACAGCTTTCCTGTCTCCCATTTGGCCCTTATTTTACTTTGTTTTAGCTGTTCTTTTGTTGTTGTTGACAGTCTAGTGACCCTTTTTTATTTGTTGCTTCTTTTCAGCAACCGCAAGATAGGCCACTCTCTTAACGTCCAATGTGTCGTGGGACAGGATCTTCTGGCTCATTGCACAATGCATTTATCTTGAGGAATGACGGTTGAGCTGACTGGCGGTCGGCTTGTGGGTAAGTATTTTTAGCGCGGGGGTGGATCTGCGTGTTAATTGTTTATGTAGAATTTGCAATGTGTTTTTCATTTCTGTTATATCCCCCCTTTTTGCAACTGGTCCAAGATTATTGTGTTTGCCAATTGGTCTCCCTGCCCTCCATCACTTCGACTGTGCTCATGCCCCTCTTTGAATGTCCCCTTCTCCGTGTTGCAGTTACAAATGCTTAATCCGAGCATTCTGCCTTACCTTCTGCTTGTTTGGTCCTATTCTTTTGTAAGTACTTAATATTTGGTCTAGGCTATTTTGATGTTGTGTTGGCTGTTTAATTTCCATTTTCATTTGTCTTTTAGGTGATTCTGGTTAACTGTTGCTGCCCTGGCTCCTGATGCCTTTTTAGGCCCCAGACACCTGGCCAAGAGGCTTGCAATGGGGCCCACCGCCGCACACTGGTTGTAGTTGAACGTGCCTTCGGGCTGTTGAGGGACAGATTTCACCACCTGAACCACACAAGGGGCACCCTTCAATACAAGCTACAGAAGGTTGTTCAAATTATTATGGCATGCATCAGCCTTCATAATTTTGCCTTAAGCAGGAGGGTGGCAGTATATTTGGAGGAGACAACCCCTGCTTCTGCACCAGAGATTCCTGGCCATCTGTATGGTGGCACCAAGAGCCATGTGGGCCAAAGCATTCAACAGCATTTAATGGATATCTCTTTTCTTGAATTTTTTTTTTGCCAACTGTAACACTGTAGGCGCAAGCAACCTTTAGTCTACATGTGCGTATGGATGCAAGCACACTTCTGGGGTGTGCCAGCGGTGCATCATACAGATGTCATACAAAGGCTCAACATGGCACACTGCTTTAACATGTAACACTTCTTTAACATATTGTCAGTGTTCAACCAGAGTAAATGAGGCAGTAAATTGCATAAGTGCATAACTAGGTATTTATAGTGCCCCTCTTTTTTATGTTAAAGGCCCTTTTCTATTTGTCCCCATGGCAGATGCAAATGAGATTGTAACTTTTTATTGAGTAAAATCAGTCAGTCATATACAATCTATACAAAGTTACAATAAATAAATAAAATAAAGTTAATAATAACTAAACAAAAAGAAACAGGTCTAACAATTCGGCATATAATATATCATACTCATAATTCTATATACAACCTATATATAACCTAACACTACACTTTACACAATTCAGCAGGAAGATTAAGAAGGCCTAATGTTCCTCCACGCCTTCATCCAGGCACTTTGCTTCCACCTGTCCATCTCCAGCACCCCGATCTTTGCACCTCATGCAGGATGTCATGCACCCCCACAGGACAGGGAGGACTTTCTTCCTAATGGGCATTCCACGTGAAATAGCAGATCACTAGACTAACTAGATATAAAGTGTCCAAACAAAAATTCCCTCTGTTCTTAATTGCCCCATACACCCACTCAGCATAGGAAAGCTGGGAGATGAAGGGGACCCAGAGGGTCAACCCCACCTGTTTACACACCTCTACATTACACCGGAGCAAGTAGTGGTCCATAGTCTCTGACTCATCCTGACCCTCGTCATGAAGACAAATTATCTCTGCCAGGCTGCAACGCTTCCGGATCTCCCTAAGGTAGAGTTTTTTGTTAGGGTATTCAAAGGAATTCTTGAGGAGTTAATAAGCCTCAAACCCTCCCTCATGATGGAGCCTGGGCAATCCCTGAGGGACAAGGGATTGCCCAGAGGGACTGACATGAAAAGCCAGATCCAGGACCCGACTCACCAGGAGCTTCCTCGGAGTAGATCTCATGTCCTCTGCTGTCAATTGCCATTGCCGAAATATTTTCAAGCACGGGGCAACATAGGCCGGGAGTTGAGTCTGAGTAACTCAAAGGCTTTTCACCCGGCCACCATTCTCCCAGACTCGCAGGAAGGGATTAAACCAGGACTGGAAAATACCCATCCAGCCAGGCTGGAAAATACCCTCTGCCAACATGCTTCCAAAATTTGTTTCATAAACAGGAGAGAGAAAAACATGACTGGGTTGCCCATCCCTAGGCCACCCTCCCACCTGGATAGGTAGGTGACATTTCTTTTCACCAGGTTCATGCGGTTTCCCTATAACATCTGGAAAAACACGCTGTACACCCTGGTGTAGAGAGAGACTGGCAAAACACAGACAAAGCTGACATATAAAAAGTGAATAAAAGTGAGTAAATTAGATTGTAAGTCCCCCTTAAGTCTAACTTGGTGAAAATATGGACACCGATAACTTGGTTAAAGAGGTCTTCGATAAGTGGTAATGGGTATCTGATAAGGGGATTGTTGGTCCTCAACCAAGGGAACCCAAGGACTACGGGGGTGTCAAGACAGTCTAAGACTAGGAACCCAAGGTTTTCAGAATGGGAGGGGCCCATGATACATTTTTACAAAAGAAGTCTTAAAGGAGACCAACCCACCTAGGATAGGCTCATTATTGACAGCCAGGATGTGGAGGAGGGTTTCCAAGTGTACTAATGGAATACAAAGGGTGGCAATGAGAGACCTATCCAAAATGTTGCCAGCCATCCCACTGTCGATAAAGGTGGGGACCAGCTTACTGGAGGGTTCCAATATAATCATAGATACCTAACCACCTAGACAAATTCCCCCAAGCTCGTCTAGGCACTGAAGCTTTACGCTGGTGATGTCTTATTTGGGCAGTACCTGGAAAGATGCCTTGGATTTCTATAATAACAACATCGGCCTTTGGTATGACGTCTCGTCTTTTCAGCCTGGGAGAGCCTTGCACATGTGCATACTTACCTAAGCTGGTGATCGGGTCGGTGTTATTTCCTCTCACAAAAGGTCTACGGCCGGGGCTTCAATAAGATGGGGCACCCATCTTATTTAAGCCCCTGCCATAGTAATTTTGTGAGTGTCAATGAGTGAGGACACTGGCAGCTGGAAAGAAGCCGACCATCATTGCTGGCTCAGGTTAGTGTACAGCTGCTTCCTATGTGCTGCACACTTTGCATTAATTTAAAGCCCACCCCTCATCGCTATGGACTCAAAGCTGGTTGATGGGCAGCTTGACAGCCCAATAACCAGCTTTTCCATATTCGGCTGAACTCGAGCATGGACTTCTGAAATCCATATTTGGGAACTTTGCATGTTGTAATTTTAGTTTCTGTATTTATTCTGTGGTGGTTTCCAGATTGCACACAGCATTTTCTTGTTCTGTCAGGGGCAGAACAAAGTACTTTTCCGTAAATATGCTAATGCACAGGACATGGTACAATATGCACATAGCAGCCTGCTTCTGTTGCTTTTTGGATTCTGATTAAAGTTTAATTCAGTCTCCCTTTCTAGAGAGATAGCAAAAAATAAACCTTTCCACCCTTTCCCCAATCACAAGAGGACAAACATACCCTACATTGAAAATAAGCCCTTGGAAGATTTTTCAGCAATTTTTGCTAATGTGTGAAATAAAAAGCCCTCTCTCGAAAATAAGCCCTATATACAATTCATAATCCAGATGCCGGGCTTCAACAGAGGGACGGGATCGGCTGTAAAGGAGGGTGAGAACACATTACAGCTGGAAAGGAGGGTGAGGACACAACAGATATCACAAATAAGATTTTGTGTCAGGAGTGAAATGTCTGATCTAGATGGCTCTACAACAGCCTGCCACCATTCCGGGCATGTGGCCGAATCTCCCGATACCCCCCCCCCCCCCCACCAGCTGCCAGTCGGCTCTGTGCACATACAGTACAGTACAGGATCTGCTGTACTGCCACCACCATCTTGCCAGCTGGCTATAAGACATCCCCTAAAAATAAGCCCTAACACCTATTTTAGGGCAAAAATTAATATATGACCTGTCTTATTTTTGGGGAAACATGGTATACTGTAGATGATGCTCCCAGCAAAAGCTAAATGTTTATAAGGTAATATGCCTTACACTAATTAGACCCCTTTAATGTCTGATATTATCACTAGCTTGCCACTGCAATATTATTTGAGGTTTGGTGTAACTATGTATATACTGCCAGGAATTAAAAAAAAATGGTTTAATAGTTATCCATTAGGGCTTTGCACATGGCCTGAAAGCTCAGGTATGTGCCTGCAGTAATGAGTTTTGAATTCCACTAAAATCTAAACATTTTAAGGATCAGACAAGGATTTGTACTGTTTACCTTCAAATCTTATTAGGATAGTTAATATTCGGCTTCATAATGCCACAACTTTGGGAGACTCATTAGATTAATGTGTCTTTAATTTAGATAAATATTTGCTAACTGTATAACGCTGTAAGGCTGGAATAGATACATGGGCAAATGTCTCCTGGGAAAAACTTTCAGAGAGCAATGAGTATAAGTGACCCGCAGTAATATTTGCCTGAGGGGATATTAGCAGCAAGTAGCAGCTACTTGCGCCCTTCACTTTTCTACACTCTAGAAAATCAAAGGAAAAGAAAGCCTTCTAAAAACAGATTTACAGATTTACAGACTTTCTATAAAAAGGGCTTTATATCTCAGTGTACAAAAGAGTGGCATGAATTGAGCAAATCATTTCTTTATGCCTCTGGCTTATTACACTCCAGTTGAAAATAAAAAAGATAATAAAGACCCACCTTTTTTCCCATATAGCAGGTCCCTCCTATGTTTCTGGGTATAGCGCCAGCTTTGGAGGGTCAACATGCAAGTGCCATTACGGGGCCCCTGAACCCAGTAAACAAAGCAGTCATATGTGGGCCCTATCCAGTTAGTATTATGCCCCCCCCCCACATCTATTAGGCATTAGGGGCCCCCTTATACTCTTTCGGCGGCACAACCACGGCCACAATCAGGAGAGTTCCCCTGTCATGTGGCTTTGCAGATCCCCCCCCCCCATCTGCAGTAATGCCTAGGCCCAGGATGACCGCCAGTCCCTCCCTGATGGCGGTCCTGCTGAATTCTCTAGACAAAATAAATTGTGAGAAACAGTGTGGTGGTTAATGTTTATTTAGCCTACCTGTTACTGGGCTAATAAGTCTACAGCTCTCTCTTCTGCCATTAGTAATCTGCTAGAATTTGCAGGAGATCCCCCGTTGTGCTACAAAGACTTAGACCAGATAAATTCCCTTCTTCCCTCATTGGACTACAGTGGTGTGATTTATTTACCTGCTCTGAAGTTTGAACTCCAGACATTGCAACATACTTTAACAGACTCCCCCCTTCCCCCTGTAACTGCAGCTTAAAGGGACTGCAATAAATAAGCGGCAAGCATACTTCATCACAAAGTATATGATTTTTCTAAATGTATATGAAAGTATTTAAAAACATATAGAATAAATAAGGAACAACAGCAATGGTGCTCGGTTCATCCACAATGTGGCAGCAAAACTTCAACAAAGAGTTCAGTATCAACTGTAATATGTTAGTCATTTTATTGCATATGTTGAAAAACCTTTAGGGTCATTTATGTTATGTTAACCACATTCAGCACTATTTACATCTAAACTGCCCCAATGCCATAGTGTAACAAAAGAAGAAAGTTAAACAAAAAACATAGCTGGTAAGAGATGCTGCTTTTGGAGTATTGTGTAACTGATTTTGCATGCAATAACTTTTTTTTGTTTGTTTTAATAAGCTGTACTAATTATTATGTAAAAAATAACATCTAAAAGACTTATAGATGCATCACTGTAATGGATGCTGGTAAAAGTAAAATATAGTTTCTCAGAACTACACTCATACTACACTTCGTCTTCTGCTCCATTATACAGTAATGAAACGCATATTATTCAATATATCTGTAAATATAACAGCCCAGGGCCTGGGGCCAAAGCCTAGGAGGTGCTGAGCCCACCCCTGATGGTGCTTCCGAGCCAATCAACAGAATCAGTTGCAGCTATAGTGCTGCAGGGGCAGATCATGGGCAGGGGTGGAAATGGCCACTCTTAAAGAAATGGTACTGAAGCTTAGTATTGTAGGGGCAGATACTGAGGCAGGATTGGGTATGGTGTCCACAGCCATGATGCTGGGGCTATAAGCATTGTAAAGGCTAAACATGGGTTGGGGTGTCTTAGCTAGGGGGAGACTTGAGACTTTTTAAATAAATAACATTTTATATAGCAGCAGTATTAGGTAGGACAGGGTTGGTTATTGAGTCAGACAATCCGCATAGCCTGTGCGTTTGCATTGTAACACATCTTCTTGGCAGCTTGGTGTTCTTTGGTTTGTATATGTTGTTTCATGTTGTTTAATGGTGTTTAATGTATCCTTTATGTGTTGAGTGTACCATAAATAAAAAACTTAGCTTTAAGCACAGGGCTTATATCAGAGATACTCAACCTGTGTCCCATGGGCCACATGTGACCTTCTGAGCCATTTGATTTGGCCCCCAACATCAAACCTACAGTAAGTGAATGTGGAAAGCAGTGTAGGTAGGAGCATTATGCAGGGAAGGATGTAAGCACTTTGCTGTAAGGAAAGTGGGAGAGGTATATATAGTACTGACACCTGAAGTGCGGTAAATAGAAGTAAGGTGGCAAGAAGAGTGTTATAGAGGTGGCATTAGTGGGCTGATGGAATGCATTGACACTAATGATGGTGGTATCCCAAGGCAAGCACAGAAGCAATAAATAGGGAAATTATTTGTACAACACTGCCAGAGCCCCAGATGAAAGGACATAATAGGGTAAAAATCTTTAAAGGAGAAGTTCACTTCCATGCACTTTTCCTAATACTCTAGTGCCAGGCAGTTTAAAAAGGGTGTCAGGTAGGAATGGATGAACCCCCAAAGATAGGGTTCAGCAAGTTCGGCCAAACTTTGAATAAATGTTCGTGTTCAAAACCTGGTCCCCATTGAAATCAAGGGGGGGCGCAGAGTGTGCAGCAGAAGCGCGCTGCTTTGACTTACCTTTGACAATTCTCTTCTGTCAGCCATGGCGGCAGCAGCAGCTATTGAATCTGGCCCCAGCCGGGGCTACAAAAAGATGACTGTCGGCTTCCAGGAGTGAGGACACTTCTAGTGCCTTGGTGTATCCTCACTCATGAAAGCAGACGACCATCTTTTTGTGACCAAATTCAAATGCTGCCGCCTCCACCCCGTCGCCACTGACTGAAGGGGATCAGGTAGAGGTAAGTCACAGCAGCTTCCTGTTACTGCAATCATAGGTGAAGCAACCTATCAACCAACTTTTCCATGTTCGGAGTTGAAGTCTGTGTTCAGGTTCGGAATCTCAAACTCGCAAAGTTTGGTATGAACCTGAACTTAGCTGTTTGGGTTTGCCCATGTCTAGTGCCACGTGGTCATTCTAACAACATAGCCCATATGATAATGCAACACACTTTCCTAAATGGCCGGGATGCAGGGAATGTGGCAGATGGCCCCTTACTGTAAACAATTAGAGCCACCTGCCAAATGAAATAGTCACAGCAGGTGGCTCTCATTGGACGTTGGAGTGTGGGAAGGGAAATTTCTGTGAGTGAACTGGGGGTGTCACAGTTTTTTAGCAGATGTTAATGCTGGAGTAGGTGTAGAACCCTGCAGACTGCTGGTAATGTTTATGCTCCTCAGCACTTAGTGACCAATTACAGTTGATCATGAAATATCGAGGAGAGAAATGTAACCAACTGATTTGTTGTAATAAACATGGATCAAAAGCGGCCCTATAGTCTAAAATACTCCAGGGCTGCCTAATATCCTCTTCCTGGCACATCCCCATTTAGGATTCCCTGATGTGTGGAACCCACAGTCCCCCAGTAAAACTTACTAATCTACTTATCCACTGATCCAACGGTTCATGGGGGGCATGGCAGTGCTCGGCTGTACCTTGAGCCAGGCACATGCCTGCACTAAGCATACAGGAATAGTGGCCATTGGCGATGCACCAATGGTTTGGCAGTCAAGTACATTTACTGGGGGTTCCACACAGCGGGGTATCCAAAATTGGCATGCCCCAAATGTGGGTACAAAAACTGGGATAAACCCTGGGTTCTGGTCCACTTTAAGCTGGACCTTTACCCTGAATAAGAGCCTATCTTGTATGTTTTCCCCACCCTGTACATACATATTGCTGACTTTAAAAATCATCCTACCTGCACCTAGTGCATTTTCTGAGCCTTTAAACATCCAAGATGGCGGCTCATGGAGTCTCAGACTGCCTACAGACAGGAAGTGTCTTCTGACTATGCTGCTCTGAATTCTGGGATTGCTGTCCTTTTTTTGACCTCAGCTCTGCTCTGTGTGTGCAGGGCACAGCTATAACCCGCCCCCTGCGCTTTTTCCCTCCTCTTTTCTTCTCAGTATGTAATGCTTCTGAGGCAAGATGGCGGTGCCCATATCCTAGAGTCCTGAATAACGTTGCAGCCCAGGGGGAAAAGAATAATAAGAAAGCGACTAAAAGCTTAACATATATTAATTTTTGATGCTGGGAAATAGTTATTATTATTGTTTGTTTATATAGCGGCATCATCTTCCGTAGCGCTTTACAAAGTAGTAATTACAGACAGGGTAGAAACATACGGTACATATAATATATCAAGTGCGGTTTTATAGAGTTGACAATGGATATTCTGAGTACAAGATACAATAGGGGAGAGAGCCCTGCCCTTGCGAGCTTACAGTCTAAAAGAAGAGGGGTGAAGACGAGGGGGAAGGATCACACACAGTCAGTATTGAGCTTTGTGGCATGTGCCCTTTAGAAAATTGGTTAAGCCAGATTATATGCTTGTCTGAATAAGTGAGTTTTTAGGGCACCTTTGAAGGTTTTGAGAGTTGTGGAGTGGCGGATTGGGTGGGGGAGGGCATTCCAGAAGATTGAAGTTGCACATGAGATGTCCTGGAGGCGAGCGTGAGAGGAGGTGACCAGGGTGGAGGACAGGAGAAGGCCAGCAGCAGAGCGAAGAATGCGTCTAGGTTGATATTGTTGGATTAGAGATGAGATGTAGGGAGGGGCCTGGTTGGAGAGAGCTTTGTATGTGAGAGTTAGAGTTTTGAACATGATTCGCTGTGGGACTGGAGGAGAGATGGATGAGGCGAGCAGCAAGTTCAGGATAGATTGGAGTGGTGCCAGTCTGTTAGTTGGTAAGCCACAAAGAAGGATGTTGCAGTAATCCAGTCGGGATATGACCAGGGCGTGAACTAACATTTTAGTGGTGTCAGGTGAGAGTAAGGGATGGATGCGTGAGATGCTTTTAAGTTGGAGGTGACAGGAGGTGGCCAGGGAGTGAATATGTGGTTTGAAAGAGAGGGCAGTGTCCAGAATGACTCCCAGGCATCGAGCTTGGGGAGTTGCGGTTGTTGTGTAATTGTTGACAGAAATAGACGTGTTAGAGAGGGGAGGGGAGTTAGATGGTGGGAAAATGACCAGTTCTGTCTTGTCCATGTTTAGCTTGAGGTAGCAAGATGACATGAATGAAGAAATAGCTGCAAGGCAGTTGGGGAGGTGAGATAGGAGAGAGGAGAGATTGGGGCCTGAGAGATATATCTGAGTGTCATCCGCATATAAGTGGTATTGAAAGCCTAGTGAAGTTATAAGTTTGCCAAGGCCATAGGTGTAGACTGAGAAAAGTAAGGGGCCTAGGACAGAACCTTGCGACACACCGACAGAAAGGGAACGTGAGGATGAGACTGTGTTAGAATAGGATACACTGAATGATGTGTCAGAGAGGTAAGAGGTGAGCCAAGAGAGTGCAAGAACTTGAACCCCAAGAGAGGAGAGAATATCAAGAAGCAGAGAGTGGTCGACAGTGTCAAAGGCTGAGGAGAGGTCAAGATGGATGAGGATGGACTAGTGACCTTTGCTTTTCGCAGTGAGCAGATCATTGGCGACTTTGGTGAGGGCAATTTCAGTGGAGTGGTTACGGCGGAATCCTGATTGTAAGGGGTCAAGTAAGTTGTTAGTGGATAAGTATTGTGCCAGTTCTGAGTGGACATGTTGTTCAAGAAGTTTGAGGAGAAAGGGAGTAGTGAGATAGGACGGTAGCTGGAAGGGGGAAGAGGGGTCGAGAGAGGGTTTCTTGTTACTTTTTTAAGAGTTTGGGTTTTTCATTTAACGATGCTCAAGGTCCGGTTTAAGTCCCTAAACTATTTTCGATAGTGTACTAATAGACTATTTTCTGGCAGTATTGAACAAACCATGTAGTAGGTAACAGCTATAACCCACTGTCTACCGTATAGTGGGCTTAAAAAATGAGATTGTAGCGGTATTTCAGTAAGCTCAATACTTGGCGAATATCAACATTTTTACATTGAATTAAATACATATGTATATATGTATATATAGATATATGTTTTTAGTCTATATATATACTTTTGCTGTTTCCCAGAGCATGTAATAACTTATTATGTAACATTCCTGTATTATGCGTACATTTGTAATCTGAATTTTGTTTGATATCAGTTTCGTTGCTCTTAGCTGTTGCCTTTTCCTGAATAAGCCAGCTTGTGTGTTTCCTGGTGACAGGCTCTTAGAAAGATCCCATTAGTTTTCTTTTGCAGCACACACTGTATTTTATAAGCCAAATGTAATAGATGTTTCACTTCAGTGTCAGAACTATGCAGATTACTAATTAAATATAGCTGCCATTAAGAAGAGACCACCCAAAATATTATAATATTGTTTACTATTTTAATGTACTACATTAAATTCAATACACCCCTGTTTGTTTTTATATGTCCATTATATGATTAAATGGTATGATATATTAAGTATATAAAGTATTTCAAGCTGGTTTGAGGTTTATTAAATTACATTTTAAACATAAGCAAGGTAATTACATTATTACAATCATAGCACACATTCTCTTGTCATTCATCTTATGTTCTGAAAACACACGTGTGATTTATTAGCATGTTACCGAAAGTGTTTTTATCAAAACCACTTTGTAATTATTCTAATTATTGAATAATTAGCTAATACCATATTATACTGATATTGTATTGATACTAACTAGACAAACTACTTTATAATACCTATTTTGCTAACCTTCATGTAAAATACGACGGGTAGACATGCGTTACTCCTATTAGGAAAAAAATTCTCAGCAATGGAGGGGGGGGGGGGGGGGTTCTGCTGTCCTGAGAGCCTTCTACTAAGCACTGAAACTTTAAGCGGATCTAAACCAAGTACCCCGATCTGGCCATGTGTTTGCCCCCCTCCCCAATGTACCTGGAGGTGTGCCAATTTCTGATCTTGCTGAATTTGGCTTGTTTGCCCGTGCTAGCCATACCCACCCGGTGAATTTGATATTGCTGCTGATAAGTTAATTTTATATTTACCAGGTGACATAGCACGCCTACTGTCCGCATCCCCAGTTAGTCTGTAGTCGCAGCCCAGAGATGCCAGGAATGAGGCTGTGGTCCATGGAAGTACTGCAGGATCACCAACAATGCAAGTATAGCATCGATCCCAGGGGGTCCACACAGCAGGGCATCTCAGATTGGAATGCTCCAGGGAATGAAGGGTTTTGATCCACGTTAAAGCTCAGCTCAAAATATTTGGGCACACAAACACATGACACTGTGTTTCAAATCAGTAGAACCAATTTGCTAAAGGTATGCTGGATTAAGCTAGCAATGCCACTGCTGTGGTGGGCAATTTGATACAGGGCTCAGGACTAATGTTGCTGTTGTATGAAGGGGAATGACCCTGTGTAAGATACCAGCTCAGCTGCAAAAAGGACATTTTTATTAATGTCGGACAAGAGTAGTAGTTGAAGTTAGAGCTTCTAAGTGAACCTAGCCAGATGAATACTCAACTTCCTATAGACTGCTCCAAGTCCCAAACTTGAGTTCCATGTTGCACAGCTGAAAAATTAATCAGACAGGCCACGTCCATTCTATTCACTGCAAAATAGAGGGCATGCCAATGCCTGGCTGATGATGCTGGTTCAATACAGGGCTCAGGACTCGGGACTAATGTCACTGTAGCATGAAGGAAATGTTCCTGTGTAAAGTGCCTCCTCAGCTGTATCTTCAGCTATAAAAATGTCCATATTTATTAGTGTCGGACAAGAGTAGTGATTGACGTTAGAGCTTCTATGTCTATGTGCTTCTAAAAGAACCTAGCCAAGAATAAGAGCCTGTTACCCACAGCAACAAAGCAACATCATATATGCACATTTACATTTGGTTTGTAACTGTGTGTAACAAGTGTAGTTGTGGGACAAAAACTAATTAGGGAGAAAGCAAAAAAAAAAAGGCTGAAAGTAAATGAATTTGCTTTGTTGCTGCTGTGTATTGTGTGGAATCCCGAAACTAGGTTTCACACTGTGGGGCAAATCTGATATTGAGATGCCCCCTAGGGAAGAGATTCAGCTGGACCTAAAGTCTTTTAGTTTAAGGTCTAGTTTTGGTCAACTTAAAAGCCCTGGGGGGAGGGTATATTTAATAGCACCCATCAGTGAACCAAGGTAGCACTGTTATTTTGAACCCAGAGTTTGCCTAGACCATGATACAACAACCTCTTCAGGTAAATGTTCTTGTGATGTATTTGTTAGGAACAATAGGCCAATAAATAGCCAATACTTTTGACCATACAGTGCAGATTAAGATGCTGAGGTGTAGATACAAGGTGAATAGTCCGTTACTTGGTATGAATAGTAAGGAAAATTAGGAAAACAAATTTAGTAAATCACATTTCTTATCTTCTAAAATAAATATTTCACCAGGATGGTTCAGGATGACAGCGACTGGCTTCTGAACATGCAGCATTGCCTTCATATAGTATTGTCTATTTTCCTCAAATATTGTTATAAATGTGTATTTATGAGGATTTAAGACGATAACCTTATTACTGATTAAATTCTGAATATAGCAAGGACATTCACAAGAGAATGGGCGTGGGGATATTCAGGAAGTCAGCAAGTGTTCTCATCTGCATTGCATTTACAGGATATAAATGTTCTGGCACACGCCTATATCTGTTGTCATGTACAGAAAGCTGGAAAATATGAGGAAATCTTTAACTGCTGACCTAATCTTTACTCATTTCTGCACCCACTTCTCAGAAGATGTAGTCCAGATCTGTCATCTAGTGTGAAGCATGAGATAGGAATTGATAAAATCAAATCAATTACGCACTCAATCCACCTAAAAATGAATATTTAGACTATTTTTTTATTCTTTTTTGGGGGAGGGGCAAATTGCCAACCAACTTTTTACTGTACTATTTTTTTGTTTTACAATATAGTGAAAACAGCTTGGTGAGCTAAATGCATTTGTGGTGGTTAAATAAGGAGCTTTGCCAGTACATCTTGCTAGTTTGCATTTTAATCCTTCTTTTGTTAAGCAAACAGGTTTATAGCAAGGGTTAAAGTATACAACACATCACAAGACTCGACATCAACATTCAGTCTCTTACTAAAAAAAGAAAAGAACGGCATGTAAGCCTTTGAATGTCCACCATCCTTTGCACTCATTCTTTCTCTGATTCTTGAATTGGTCACAATTTGACAACTAAATGCAGAAATAGTTAATACAAATCACAATGCCTTTCTAAACGCCACATAAGCACATAAGCATAAGTGTTTAAAAGAAAGTCAACTTTGACTTTCCTTTATACCTCAGGTTAGAACAGGCTAGAGGGCATGAGACTCCCAGCTTATCTGCCACCTGGTTTTGCAGTGCTGGTCATTCACCTGCATCTCCCATCTGAGAAGCCAGTGCTCCAGGGTGTCAAGGGTGCTCCAATTGAAATTCAGTAGGTGCCTCTGTACACAGGAAATAAAGATAAACAGGAGAGCTCTGCATTCAGGCCACACCCACCAGGCCAGCTTCTAATTTCCTTTTAATTAAGGCAGCAGAGAATTAATGGCAGGGCCCCCTGACCTCATGTTCCTGTATGGAGTGACTACCTCTGCACCTCCTGCAAATACACTGTTCTGTTTGCAAAATACTGTATGAAATGAGATATGGCCTTTGCTTTGTGTCTTAACATATAAAGGTTAGAAACATTATTTCTTTGTATTTTACAGACTTTTCGTTATTTAGTGTCCATAGATACTTCTGGTAATTTAAAAAATCAGATTGTATATATAGTATACAGTTTGTAGTGAAACCAATATGCATAGTCATAATATAGGGGACACATTATTTGTTGCTTTAAAGCGGTCCTTCACTCTGAATAGGAGCATATCTTAAATGTTTCCCACACCCTGTACATACAAATTGCCCACATTAAAAATCATCCTACCTGCATCTACTGCATGTTATCAGCCTTTAAACATCCAAGATGGCGGCTCATGGAACATCAGGCAGCCTGCAAACAAGAAGTGCCTTCTGACTGTGCTGCTCTGCATTCTGGGATTGCTGACTTTTTCCTGACCCCAGCTCTGCTCGGTCTGAGCAAAGCACAGCTATAACCCCGCCCCCTGTACTTTGTCCCGCTCCCCTCTCCTCAGTAAGTGTGATGCTTCTGAGTCAAGATGGCGGCGTCTGTATCCTAAAGTCCTGAACAGAGTTGCAGCCCAGTGGGGGGAAAGAATAATAAGTAAGTGACTAAAAACTTAAAATATATTAACTTTAGATGCTGGAGAATCGTTTTTTAAGGGTTTGGGCTTTTCAATAAATCATGGTGATGGTCCGGTTTAAGTCCAGAAGTCGATGGAAATTCATTGTTTGTAAACATGAGTATTTTGGACCCTTGGCCTGTCTGAAACACGTGCCAACATTATTTAGTGCACTAAATAGGTACTAATCAATCTTTTACCTTGTTGGTGGGGGTTTGCAGTAGGACTTATAGGCAATAGTGAAGAAGCGATAATATCTGAAAACATTGTGAAGAAATGTGAGGAAATTTGTTGTGTGTTTAATGCTATTTTTAGTCATTGAGGTTATATGAACACATTAGTGTGAAAATAAGGAAGAAAAAGTAATATTTTACAGAACAGAAGTTGACAATATCTAAGTTATGTGTTTATATTTTTGACATGGCACCCAAACCATTTCCATTTTTGCATTTCTTTTTAACATTTTTTCATTGAAGAAGATTTAAGTAGTTTTTCTTGCATTGTGCGCTATGGCAGCTTAGGCTTCAGCACCACTTATGATTGGCGTAGCTTGTACAACAACGCCGCACTGCTCAGTACAAAAGGTGAAAGTCATAACTTTGTCTGTAAAAGTCACTCTCCTTGGCACACATTTAAAATTAGGCATGGAGTGACACAGATCCTTCTTAATCTGGCCCTTCATGCTTAATACTTACTATGCCGCCTTTGGGCACAGGTCATTTTCTATTTATGCTTGTTGTTTTTTCTTGATTTAGCTCCTATGACATGGCCTTGTACAGAGTAAGCATGATAAAGCATTGCTTAGCATGTCTCAGAGTGCTCTATTCACTGCAGCAGGAGGTCAGAGTTTCATTGACCAAGTTACTAAGCAAATAAATGTAACATTTTCTTTTTGCCCAGACAGTCCTTCAAAAGGTTCTGTCTAAGCAAATGAAAGAAAACAAAAAGCTAATCACTTTTTCTTTCCCGTCGCTGGTCGGTCCTATTGCAGTGTAAAACTCACCTGTTCCTAAGATAAAAACCCATGCCTTTCATGGCCATTCTTCATTCACAGACGGCCACTGGGGTCACCATGACTAGCCATTGACTGCAATGGAGAGACATGCCAAGGCCTGACACAACCCCTCCATTACAATGAATAGAGTGAACATGCTGCAGTCACTGTGACTGATACCGGATGGTGACCAGTTATGTTTTGCACTGCTGGTGTAGCTACTGGGGAGAAAAGGTGAGAAAGCATCTTTTTTAACTTAGTTAAACAGCAGGTCTTTGCTACATCAGTAATGTAAAACTAGGGGCCTGATTTAGCAACCACTATCTGCCAGACTATGCATTATTAGTGCAAATTAGATTAGTGCTAAATATATATTACAATTTTTCAGCATGTTGCAGCACCACTAATGTTTTAGCAAATTTGTTTCTTGCTGTGTTGCCACACGTGCCACTGTAAAAAAAAACATAATTTGCAATGATGTGGTGTAGTCTGGCAAATAGTGCTTGATTTATCAGACCCTAGATGTCCAAATACCCTAACCTTTTAAACCCTATGCCTAATACTAAGTTTTCCCTCTGAAGAACCTATTAGACATAGCTTAGGAAATTGGAGGGGGCAGAAAAAAATACCTTAAGTCTGTGAAAATATTTCCATATTTCTTTGAGTGCTATAAATGGTGAATATATTGAGCTTTTTGTTTCAATTCGGATGCCAGCGTATTTTAGTTTTTCTGACTTGGCATCTTTTAGTAATGTACTTAGGAATGAGGCCAGGATGTAAAACATTGGTGGTTCACAGATTTTCATTTATAGCTTTTGGCTCTGTAATATGAAGAGTGTGTGGCCATAAATGAAAAACACTAGAAGCAAGAACAGAGCAACACAAATTCATCACTTAATAAATACCTGAAAAAAAATTGTATGTATCATTTTGAATTGCTCTTGAAGGTTTTACTGTTGTAAGTTTAGTGGCACTGGTGACGGACCTCACAGTCAGTTATATTGTTGTAATTCTTTTATCCCATTTTACTGTTAGGTGTGTGACATTTGAACATCCAGACAGCCTTGTGTAAGCCAGTATAACTGCCAAAGATAACGAAAAGTGTTAAGCTGATAATATGCACCCTTTGTACCAACTAATAAAAGCAAATTGTATTTTAATGTTTTATTATCAAAATACAAATCACTAGAACTTGCTATAAATTCAATTACTAATGTAAAAAATAAAGGCATTTAGAACCTAGATATTGTTTAAAGAAACAATAGCCTAAACCTGTTAAGAACTTGATGCTCTATCTTACAACCAGAAATAAAATAAGTATTTTCCTAAATATTTCAGCCTATGCACGTGAAACCCAACTTTTTTAACTTTAGAAAAATCCAAATAAACCCTTGGATGTCTTTATCTTATTCAATATCTACAGAGGTTCTCATTGAGGAGAATTAATGGCCTCCCTTGAGTCTAAAAGACTTTAGGGAGGCCAATGTCCTCATCCCTAGAACCTTCCCCATTGTGTGAAACTCTGGGCCTGTGGACCACGACTAGTATCTGTGAAGTGTACACCCAACAGGCATTTCTCAATGGCTGGTGAGGGTTATGCGGTTGAGCTCTTCACTCAAGCTTACTCCATCACTCTGAAATTAGAGCGGCTAGTGAGGAATGAATGGCATGCACGCCAATTATTAGCCAACTACTCACACGTGCTGTAGTATCGACAGAAGGTGAGTTTTCACCGGCGATGAGGGGAGGTCACAAAATGGAACATCCCAAATCAGAAGAAGATCAACATACAGAAGAGAGAAAATTCTGGGGTTTGTTCCTCTTTAAGATGCCAAAAAACACCTACTTGATTTCTATCTGCTTTATGTTATTTCTCCATGGGCAAGCTTGCCCAGATATTTTACATACAGCTGCTCTGTCTGCTCACTCTTTATCTAAATATAGGCATTCATAATGTTGTTTTTATATGTTTGCAATACATTTTCCTTGCTAGAAAGTTATTAGGCACTATAAAACCAAGACCAATGCCAACTGACTTCAAGAGAACCACCTGTCAAATAACACTGGAGGTTCATTGAAATAGGCAGATAGGGGAAGGCATCCTGAGGAGGCATGTTTAGCTCTGCATAACAACAGGGGAATCCCTTGGTCCAGTAATCACCTGCTTGTGCATTCCCTGTGCATCCTCCCATCTGGCAAAGCCAAAAGACTGTCACAATTCAGCAGCTGAAATTGAACTGAAAGAAGTAAGTATTTGGGCGGGGCATCAGTCCCCAGTATACAGAATAGGGCACACCTCCTCTGTGGCCCCCCCTTTGCTTAGTACAGGGTTCTTTCTTATTTGACAAGAGAGTCCATTTAATGCATTTGTTATGATTCCATATTTACCATCCATGAATGCTAGGTAGCCTGGGTAAAAGAAGCAAGGAGGATGGATTTTGTTGACATGTGCCCATGGATATTGGACACCTTGGGGAATAGCAAGACCATTGTTGATGCATGCTTATAGTCAGGAAAACACTTATATTGAATCCTGATTCGATTGTTACTGCCTGTTATATGTTCTAATGTGGTTATCTACTCTGGTGCACTTTTAGCGAATCACCCCCATAGCTCATCATCTGCACTTCGTATTTCAGCTGAAAAAACACCACATTTTTGTTGAACTGAACTGAAATGAACTACACTAAATAAATGTCTGCATATGCGTACGCGAGTAAACTGTTTATATAGGACACAACTCCTCAGGTAGGTAGAACATTCACGATGATGACATCTTTTCAGCAAGGAAAGTTGGCTAACATGACAATGGCAGTCTTTCACTAGTTGTTTTCATAAACTTGAGATGTCACTATCACTTTACCTTGTCTTCAGGAGGATCCTTGTCCTCATTTCGCTAGCTCTAACATAAACTGCCCTATGACTTCTCCAGAGGTATGAATGATTTTTTAAGACAAATTGACTTACAGTTTATTCAAGTAAAAGCACGTTCTATTGTTCTTGATTTATCATGCTGATTCCAAAGGCTTTCCTCTCTTTAGTGCACCTGTAAAAACAAATCAACTATAGTCATAAAACCAAATTCCTTGCAACTTACATAATTCCTCACAATATGTTTATTGGCACTTTTTATTGAATCAATATAGAGAGAGGCTAATTTTAAATTAATGTATGATAACAAGTTTAATGAAGACTGATCATTTGCTTTCTCTGTAAACAAATGCTAATATGATATTTAATGGTGAAAATAGGCGCCTACAAATACAACTTCTGACAGTTTCCTCCAGCGTACATTTATCACCCTAGACATGACATTAGCTTTAGTGTGTGCTTGACGTGACCTATGGATGTCCTGATTTAATGTACACTTTGATAAGACGTTTAACTGTTATTTTCCAACTAAGCATTGTTTATACAGTAATCATCTTGATTAAGGCAACACATGGTTAGACAAAGATTCCTGGATGGCTCTATTTTCTTAATGAAAATCTGCAGTTTAGCAGTTCAGATTCTGAGGTTACGCTCTTTACATCAGACTCAGCGCAGATACCAATGCAGAAGGTATCATTTGTAACTAGTGATGAGCTAAACAGGAAAAGGGTCAGTAGTTTCCTTTATTAAGTCCACTAGCTCAATGCGCAAGGCATAGAGGCTGGTATGCCCAAGGCTCAGAGGCTGAATGGGCAGCCTTTGGCCATGGATGCATTCCAGCCACCATACCTTTCAGCAGAGGTCCAGTGACCTTTTTATGACTAGGAGGTTTGTAAACATCTCCCTGTTTTTCCTCTGAAGAAGGGAGGACCTGTGCCCCCCTGGTGATACCCTTGCCTTATTGTGCCGAACCCTCCCCAGCCCAGGGTTATAAAACCTGGTGCTCATGGTGAGTTTTTCCAGATGCCGTTACTTTGCCCCCAAGTGCCTGTCCAGCCATACACCAATTTTCTTCCACCTTATCACCATTGGAAACAGTATAAAGTAAACCATTTCAAAGCACCTGAAAATTTCTGACTGTATGTAAATAGCTTATCCTTGCTTTAATTTCTGGCTCATGAGCATGCACTACTGTGGTCAGAGAAAGCTGTGGGACCATTGTGACAAGTTGAGAGATCCAAGGGACAGAGTAGCTGTAGGACCACTTTTTTGTGTAGTCCTGGGGAAATGAAAATTGCTTGTTGGTTTTAGAGTCCCAAAAGTTTGGTGCCCCATGCTGGTAGCCCCAGGGGACTTTCTAAGTAAAACAGAGCTAAAAAAATTGAACCAAAGATCTCCTGTCAGGTTTAATGTATCCCATACATGACCAAAAAGCACAATGTACCCCAAAGATCCAAAGCACATAGCTACTTGTAGATTAAGGTGCATAAAAAGCCCGGCTATCTAGGTGCCGGTTACCTTGGTATGGTATGTAGTTTAGGGTCATCATTTGGCGTAAACATGGGCAAAATGTTACTAGCTATGTGCTGCTGAAGCTAGAAAAAGGGGCTGGGTCACAGTGCATCAGCACCTTCCCTATTGCAACCTTTCTAGGAAGGAATTATGCGACCCCCTAAGCTCCTAATGCATCAGGTACAACATATAGGTGTACCCTTTTCTATGTTCTGTCCTCATACCGTAGCTGATTGAGTGTACCTGTTACAGACTCAACTCTACTGATCAACAGTATCATCTCTAACTTCCCTTAAAGGGAACCTGGTAAATTGCTCCCCTAATCCCTGTCTCTTACAATCACTGATGTAATATATTTGAGAGGGCTTGAGATGTTGAGAGATAGCAGGGAACTTTTATGTTAAAATAAAAGCTTAGTAAATTTCTCCCCTAAACACTGTCTCTCGCAATCAGTGGTGTAATATATTCGAGAGGACCTAACTCCATTCAGATGTTGGGAGATAGCAGGATGATTTTATGCAATTGAACTGCATGGGGCAGCCATCTTGCCATAATTCTGACAGGCCTGCTTGTGAAAAACCCAGTCCTACAGTCAGAATTATTCTAAGTCTCTTTGAAATAATGCTTTATTTCTTGCCAGAAGTATAAAGCAATCAGCTCTAATGACTTAGAAAGGTACATTGTATCAACATTGTAAACAACTCTGCGACAGCCGAATCCATTCACTTACATTGATTGATACACAGCTATATTCAACAACTCCAGCAGCTGTTGAGTGTGTGTGTGTGTGTGTGTGTGTGTGTGTGTAATATGAGAGAGATGCTGATCACTTTTCTGAGGTAAATCTCTCGCAGTTTAGTGTGGACTGCTTATAGCAAAATCCCAAGCTCTAGCCTGCCCTGTGTGAAGAGACAATATCACACAGACATACTGCAGCCATGCTGATCCTTAATGCAGCTAGCATTATTTCCTTTTAACATTCTGTGTTGAAACGGAACAAACCTCTCTGGCTGGTTGAGCTGATCATGATGTTCCCAACTGTAGCGTGTCTGTGTGTTAGCAAAAGCTCTCCCCCATCCCACATTCATGCGTATGTGTAATCAGGGCTCTCAGGTGTGATCCAAGATGGAGGCTTCCATGTAATTCTAGAAGCGCAGCTGCATAGGGTTAAGCCCTCTCAAGCAGCATTTGCCACTGATCATCAAAGGGGGGATTTAGGGGGGCAAATAACTAAACTTTATTTTCTTGACTAGAGGTCCACTGTAAAATAACATTAAAGTGCAAAACAACAAAAAATACAATCACCTCTTCGCCACTGAAACCGATTCCTCTGATGCTTTAAAATTCATTCATCATTTCTAAACTAATTAGTGGGTGATACTCGGCTCCTCATGGAGTTAGCGAATAGCATGTCAAAAGACTCAAAACTCCTTCATCAGCTAATTTTCAGAGCACCGGGCACTGTGCCATGTGTGAGGCTAGAAGGCGATTATTTTTTTTTTACTTTAATATTGTTCTCATTAAAAATAACGAAAAATATATAAATTACCTAATTAAAATAAGCAACATATTCAGCTATTTTTTCATAAGGTAAAATAAAACAAGTGTAATGAAGAATAAAATGTTGGCATGATTTACAACTAAAACCGTCCCTGAACAATATAGAAACTATTTTCAGTTGCTAATACCAAGTGCTGCAATCCCTGTAACTACTGAGATTGATGCTTTCTTTGACCTGTTTGGTTGGTGAACATGTGTAAGGTTGATGCGCCCCTTTTGTGTGGATATAACACGTAAGGATTAATGGAGGCTTTTGATTATTGATGGACTCAGAATTTATGTTATTCACTACACTTTAATCAGCCATATGAATGCTGGATATCATTACTATTGTTGGGCTAACCACTAGTTCGGCCAAACTTTCAACAAAAGTTTGGTTTAAGCGCCCAAACTTGAGCCGAACCCCAACTTGGTCCCAGTGCCCATTGAAATCAATGGGGACCTGAACTTTGGTACCCAAAAATGGCTCAAAATATGAGGGGTGACCTTGACAGACAGGCTCCCCTCTGCTCCCCCTTCTCACTCGTCCGCTGGTTGCCCCCATATGTAATTTAAAAAAAAAAATTGCAGCCAGGGGTAGATGGTGGCAGTGAGTGCTGGGGTCCCCTTTAAGCTAATGCAGAGTTTGCAGCAGCAGTGCTGCTCGCTGTTGCCAGTGTCCTAATGCATGGGGGTTGCCATCTTTTTGAAGCTCTGGCCGTGGCCATTTTGTCAGAGGAAAGAGCGCTGACCCAATCGCTGGTTCAGGTAAATGTATAGCTACTTTCTGCTGCACAATTTGCATTTGGTTAACGAACATCGAACTCAAACATGGACTTCTGGCTGAAGTCCATGTTCGGGAACCCAAACTCACAGAGCTTGGTACGAACCCGAACTTTGAGGTTTGGGTTCCCCCATCACTAATCACTTCATTTGGATTATGTAATCTAGCACTAATATTGGGTATATTTGGCACATTGTGTTATTTATCCATTTGGTTCAAATTACCACCATATAAGGTCTTATTAAGGTATTTAATGAGTAAATTATTTATTAAGCATCCATAGCATATTTATTTAGTTTATCATTGCTGCCTCTATCTATCTTTTGATTGATTTGATTGATTTGATTTTTAATTAATTAATATCTCTTTCTTTTTCTTTCTTTCTTTCTTTCTTTTCCATGAACCAAATCTATTGATTTATAATTTATAAATGTATGAAATTATCTACACAAATTGCTCCACAACATCCATGATTGTACCTTCCCTATTGCTTTTTATTGGTGTTTAATAAACTTCATTAAACTAAAAGCTTGAAGTTCAGCAATTGCTAAACCCTGTATCTTCTTATCTGCTTGGAGGGAATATTTTAGAGGTTTTTACCTCACAAATGCATTTATAGAAGGCCAACAGTCAAAAATTACTTAACGTGGACCAAAACCCAGGATAGTCACCTGGGTTTTGTTCCTTTCCTAGGTCGGGGTGCCCGCTGTGTGACCCCCCCCCCACCCAGATCGCTGCAGCAACTCACCTTATCCTGGTCCCATGGCGCGTCTAAGAGCAGCGGCTCTGACGCCCGCATCCTCTGCCTCCCTCTAACAGGGAGCTTGCCCCCCAGGGAAAGGACCAAAACCTAGGATAGTCAAAATTCTGGGTTTTGGTCCATTTTAAACCAGACCAACACAACAAACAGTGCTCATATACATCCTTCCTTAGGGCAATTTAGATTGTTGTACAAAAAAATTAAATTACCCTTTTCTAAGTCTTGCTGTGGTACATTTTATAAACAAGATGGTGGCTCATGCATTTGCAGGCCACCTGCAAACAGTAGGTGCTTTCGGGCTGCCGGGTTTCTGTGCATTGTCAGTTGAATCCAGGCAGCAGCACGGCTGAGATCCTGAGAGAGGATGCTCCAAAATGGCTGCCACGTTTCTTTTCCAACTGTGCCGTGGTTTTGGTCCAGTTTAAGCATTAACCATTTAAAACATGTAATACTACCGTGATTGGCTCTGAATCACTCTTTATTTTAATAAATGCCTAAAAAAAGACTAGGAGGACAGACACCATGGCCTTGATCTAAGAAATGTTATTTTTGTTGCATAGCTCATGAAAATAAGGATGTTATTTAACAAGAGAGAATATTACAAAAGGGCTTTTAAATTCTAAAATGTTGGATTATTTAAACTCTGGCCGAGTAAAGAAATAGCGACTGAGAAAATAGTCAATAATTAAAAAATAGAACGTGCTATAGATAATAAATACTGTAGGTTTATTCAATTTCAGTATTTTAATGTTGTTCCAGCATTTTCCAAAGTTTGCTGCCGGCAAAAAAAATATTTAAAAACTGTGGCCGCGTGTTCACTGCCACAGCTTAATAAAGTAAGTCTGCTATTTTAACCTTTGCCTACAGATGGCCTGTGAACTGATCTAAGGTGAATTTTAAAGGATTTGGGTGAGTGTTAAGATTTTTAGCAAACTTTTGGTGAAATACTAAAGCCAGACCAGAAATTTTTGATTCAGGATATTGTAGGTTAAAAAAAAGTAGAAATGGGGTGGTGCTGCACTTTTGTAGAGTATATTTTAGTCAGTGGAATTAAACTTGGAGTGTTGACATTGTTAAGTTTTATGGTTTGTACATCATAAACTTAGTGGATATTTTCTTTTTTACTCCCAAAGAAAGGAAACTGAACACATCTGAAAGAGACCTTTGAGAAGAAAGCATTCATGGGTTACTTCATCATCTGACAGCTAATATATTTCTTACTTGGTACAAAAAGAGTTCTGTTAGATTTTTTTTAACCAAGCAAGGCCTGTCAGTGTAATAAAGGTGAATTAGAATTATTAGCTAATCAATAGTTTTTCTTCAGCTTTCTGGTCTACACAGTTAGGTAATATTCTAACGTTCAATCGTATTTTTGACCATAAAAGTGAGCTACAGAAATGTCTAGCCAAAGGTTATTAAACCAGCTCAATAGACTCATAGGAAACCTTGAAAAAATATTTTTCACAAATCTCACTAGTTCATGAAGTGATAAATAGCAATCAGTAGTGATAAAAAACACTTATGAGCTCATTTGTATTTTGAACATCATCCAACAGCTTTAAAACATTTAGAAATATATTTACAGAATAAAATGATTTCTATAGCGCAGTGAACTTGAGGTAATGAATGACATAAAGGAAAAAAGAACTGTGTGTTGAAACTTGCAAATAGGACCTTTAAGTCTTGGTATTCAAGCTCCAGATGTTTAAATGTACAAAGTTCTTGCGACAATGTCTGATGGTGGAATAAGTGCTTCTACTCAGGAGAAAGCTCCAGTAGCCTGCTATGAACTACTAACTATCTGCAATTACTGTCTGCAAGGAAATAATACATTCGCTTATTGCTACCTGATACATATACAGTAAGGTCACCATTTAAGAAAGGAAAAGTTACAAAAACATGGTAGTAAGGTAAGAACCTAAGAGCCTCATTAATGAAGTGCCAGGGCCATTTAAATCTACTTAGCGCCAAAGGATGAAGCACAGCGTCACTTTAGGCTTCATTTAAGAATCAAGTGACGGGACCAATGTGTATGCTATCATTTATCCCTTGCACCTTTACTACCATGGGGACAGGCGCTCTTGTTTAAGCAGCACCAGTTTATAGTACCATCCCATAGACCCCAATAAGTTGAACTGTATTGTAAGCAAATGTAATTTAATTTTTTTTTGTAAGTAACAAGGATCCTAAATGCACTATTATTATTATTTATTTATAATACGCCATTATCTTCCATAGCACTGTACAAAGTAGTAATTACATACAGGGTAGAAATATACAGTACATAGACTATTGCAAATCCAGTGTTACAGAGTTCACAATGAATATTCTGAATACAAGATACAATAGGAGAGAGAGCACTATAAAGTTTATTCCTTTTGTTCACAGCTGGGACTGTACTGAGGAAACGCTGACCAGTAGCTTTTAAACACACCTCAATTTTTTTTCTGCCTGTTAGCAAATATGACATGAGGCATCTAAACGTTGGAGGGAAAAAGTAGCACTCACTGGCACTGTTAAAATCTGCCTGAGGGTCCATAGGTATGGTCAGTATAGATGACACCAGTGTATCAATTTAAGCTGATTAATGAAACCGCAGCATCCATTTTTCACAAACTGGGTGTTTTTCCGGGTGCTGGAAGGCATCTCCCGTTTAACTCCATTAAAGCACTGGGGGGCATTGGGATGCCTCTCTGCACCCAAAACAATACCCATTTTTCACAAAAATCAGTGTTGTACCAGGTGCTAAAAGATGCTAAATGGCACAGAAAGGCACACTTCATAAATTAGGCTCTAAATATGTGCTAGAGTTATAGAAGGACAGAACATGTAATAGTTACCATGTTCATGATGATACTCAAAACTTGCCATTAACCTCCCTGGCGTTATGATTATATGTGCAATTTTGTACAAAAAGCGTTACCATTACGTTTAAATCTGCCGCCCAGTTCTGCCCCCATGAGCCTCTGCGGCTCACAGAAACGGAACCAGGAAGTCAGAGGGACGCATCTGCCGGGGCTCTCACCTGCGATCACAGCGGGGACATCGCTGGATCGCAGGGAAAAGGTAAGGAGACTGCTCCTCTGCCTAATCTACCCCGAGCGTGACTCGGTGTTACCGCTACTTGCAGCGAAAATTAACCCCGAGTCACGCTCGGGAACACCGCCAGGGAGGTTAATTGCTTGCTAAATCGCATGCACCTGGGTTTTGGCATGTTACAAAAACATAACATTTCCTGTGCAAAGCTTTGTACTGGGCCAGACACAGAATGAAGTTGCCTTTTTGTTTCATAATTCACATATTACATCAACGAGAATGCAACCAGGTTCCTTTCTATGTATGGACCTTGAACTGCTGTGCATAAAAAAATGACTAATACCTATATAAAGAACATTATCTCATTGGTTATTCTTTTACCAAGAAAAACGGGGGTATTCCTCATCTATAGAGAATCTCCTTGAAGTGAAAAACAATTGCAGGGAACAAAAAAATAGAAATAAAAGAAATACAATAGTGACTGTAAAAAAGAGTGCAAATGAGAAAGAGGGGTGCGGAGGAAGAAGAGTATTGGCAAGTCCTCACACAGACAACAGACAACATCAATCTTTGTTCCTGTACATACTCCACCCATGGTCCCCAGACATGTTGAAATAGTTCATGTTTATCTGCCATCAAAGCTGAAAACTTCTCATTAACCATGATGTCCGAAATCCTATTTCTAATCTCTGCCATAGATATGGACTAGCCGTATCCTTAACATTGTGAATCCTCTAATCAATAGCCTTAATTTGCTAAGAGTTGCAAAAAAAGGCTCATGGTAGTAAAAGATTCAATTTATGAGAAAAATTTAACTTTTAGCGAATCACCAGATAAGAATATAATAAAAGCCAATGGCATTTTTTCACTCCTGAGAAAAGTATTGAACTTTTACTCCGTCTTACTCTGTAGTAGAGTACCACTGACTTTCATTGTCTACCTATCTGGTGATTCCCTAAAAGTGAAATTCTCATGCTATTTTTCTCATAAATAATTTTTTTTACTACCATGAGAATTTTTTTCAACTCTTAATGAATCGAGGCCATTGTTTTTCGTGATTTTACAATTTAGTTTAGTATTTTAGTATATTTGAAATTTCACCCTTTGAGTTCAGCATTTCCTAAAGTAAATTTAATCAAGGTTACAACAGAGGACTTTTTGAGGAATTTCAGCACTCTTATTATTAAAACATGACCATGGAATTTGGAATACTTAATTGTTGTCTGCTTGGCCAATGATTGATTTGGCCATTTATGTAATATGGTGCCTGTAGAGCCTAACATGTAAATCTTAATGGCATAGGTATAACGTATATTTTTCATCCATTTTAAAGAATTGTCCTCCCCCTTTGCCTTGTATTCATGCTGAGCCAAGAATGTAATTTATAAGATTAAGCCCAAAGGATTTTCTGTGCAAACAGTTTTTAAATAGATTGCCCAGTTCACTAAGCTGAAAACATCTGTAACCAACATTTAGTATAAAAAGATGTAAGGATAAAATGTTAGTTTTTATTATTAGCTTTTGATTAATTTAACTGATATTTATTATTTTATTTATATCGTTTCCCCCAAAAATATGTGTTGTAAATAAAAAGTACAATATTCCAGTACAAACATATCTGGAATAAGTAAATCAATTTAATGAGATTTGTACAGAAAAAAAAAGAAAATATTATAATACAGTCGATAAATATAACTGTCATCTTATCGAGAGAGGTAGTAAAAACCTGGGCATGCACACATCAGCACACTGATTATTCGAAGGAAATCTATACTTCGAAATAACTTCATGGCCTAGCGCAGAAAGGAATAGTGCCTCAGGTCAACTCATGTGCAATAGCTCACAGGGCAGAGTTACCTCATCACCATCTACAATGCCACATATACTAATGCCAAAAGGTAAAATAGGTTCATGTGAGCATGGTCGCCCCATGGGTAATTAACATGGGCCTTCTCAAAATAAGTAGCATAATGTCTACCGGCACCATCTTGGTACACCCCACAAGAGGTCCATCCTCACCATCTTGATACACCCCATGATAGAACCTGCTGATGGGGGGGGGGGCACCAGTTTTCAGGCTGGTCCTTAGAAATAGGGTAACTGTTTATATGTAACCTATCCAGCCCAAAATAATTCTAGTGATATAATAATCATTTTTCTTTCTTTTTTTGAAAGACCATATATATATAGGGGTTGATTCAAAGCCAGGTAAGAATTCTAACCCCTTTTTAGTAGAGAAAACTGCCATTCACGTTCAACCTCTACGTTGGGGCTGATTCAGAGCCAGGTGAAAATTCACACCCGGTAGACTCTCCTTAAAAAAGAGTGAGAATTCTTACCTGGCTCTGAATCGACCCCATAGTGTTGCATTTTATAAATAAACGAATCAATTGGCCAATCATCACTCAAAGTTAATGGTACATAAATAATGGGGAAAGTAGTGTTAACATTAGCATTAACATTATAACAAAATCTAACCATACAATAGATATAACGTGTAAAAGAGCAATAAAAATGAGAAAGTGCTATGACTCATTAACAAAAAAACTTAAATCAAACTCTATACTATAGAGTCCAATGGGTTTAAGAGTCTGTAACTCATGAATCCATTTGGATTCCCTTTTTGATACTTCTCTAATGATATTGCTTCCTTGCCAATGTGGTTGAACACATTTATTACCCATAAACTGTAATAGACTATAGTCCTTTTGATGACACTATGCATGTTCATCCCTCTGGAGATGTTGTATAAATGTTCCTTTTCTCTTAAATTCAGGGTCTGGCCTGTCCTGTCCACATACTGTAAGCCACAAGGACACATCAATAAATATATACCCCCCTGTCGAGTTACATGGGATAAATGTGTTTATCTCGTACTGGCGTCCTATGACAGTAGAGGTAATGCTTTTGTTTTCTAGTTTTGTCTTTAGTGGTTATGCAACCTAACATGTCCCACATATAAAGAACCTGATTTATCAACCACTGCTGCAGACTGTTTGTCATTGTTATCAACAAAGTGCAAAAATACATTTAGATTGTTTTTGTTATCATTGCCATAATGCGCAAGCATTGCAAAACACACATGTACTAAAGCATCACCATAACTGTGTGACTTCTGCTTTGCCAGGCTGCTCTATTTGCATGAATAGTAATGAATATGTTTCAGTTATTTTAGCGCACCCTGGCATAACCTACACATAGACTGTTTGCAGCTAGGTAGGAGCACAGCATTGCACTACACCAGATTATTTAAACAGCAGTGCATTGAAAAACATACTGTCCTGCTATGACTGCTTTGACTGTACTATGATGCACCTTGCAGTTTGCCAAATTTTGTAAATCAGGCCCCATACAGTATCAACGTGGAGGCTGATTCATTACTAACGCCAGGTATCGGCAGATGAGCGTCTGTATAGCGGCGCTTAGAGAGACCGCTAGTAGACGATGTAAGCAGGTATCGGGCACTGTAACAGAACGCTTCAGTCACTGTAGTAACCTGGCCGGCACTGATAAATGTGATGTGTGTTGGGTGCTCCAACACCAGTACAGCACTGCAGGGAGCGAGAGGTAGTGCCAGCTCAGTGCGACCGACTCTCGGCGCTCCACACCATACTCAGAACAATCAAAAAAGGACACAAACACAGCATTGCCGCACTAAATCTGGTCGCTATAGCATAGAGCGCCAGAGGCTGTGTGATTAAAGTCTGTTTTTGTGTGTTTGTTTGCAGCCAGGAGAGGTCACACAATGAAAAAAAAGTCAAACACGCTGTTTAAACAGAAGCAAATGAACGCCCATTGAAATATATGGGAGAGCAACAGTGAGCGAAAGGTAATACCTGGTGCTCTGGAAGATAGAGCGCCAGCACTATACGCTGAGCTGCCTGTAATAATACATCGGACTCTACATGGCGCTGTTACAGTTGCTCACCAGAATCGCCTTCATAAATGTGTTTTTTCCTACAGCGCCCAGCATTCACCAGGCGCTAACTGGCGCTATCCCTTCTTGAATAACCCCCATAGTCTCCTTACATAATACCCCTGTATTCCTACTGGAACCTCACCAATGCTGAGGAACCCCATAAAATGTACTTACAGAGAAGTTTGATGGATGGTTTGGTTTAAAGCGTTTGTCCAGGCAACTATGAAAACTCTTCAGGGGACAACTTACTTGAAGCTGTTGCTGACAGTCCCTGGTTCCATCTCACCAGTACAGAAAAAAAGAAATCTAGATATGTTCCTCAAACCCCTCCATCCCCTAGCACTCATCCACCAATAGAATTGGGTTCCTTTTCAGCAGACCTTCTCCCCCTCAGTGCTCAGAGTAAATAAGAGCATGCCTGTCCCCATCTCCCCCCCTCTCCTCCCTCCCAGCATGTCCATAGCCAGGCAGTAAAAACACTTTTATGTATATGTAAACAGGCAGTGTCACTCTCAGAGAGAAGGCACACCCACCACCGGGAAGATTTCTGGAAGCACCCCGAAATCTAAATCAAAATGGGCAGCGTCTTGAAAAACAAGCCCAGCTGTTTACATTGGGACCTATTAGTCAATATATATATATATATATATATATGTGAATTTGGAGCATTTGTCTGCTTCACAATTACTTAAAATGCACTTTTTGTGAATTTTATCACTCTAAATGCTCTATGCTCTATCCAACAATATCAACCAAGACACAGCCTCCGCTCTGCTGTCGACCTTCTCCTATCCTCCACCCTGGTCACCTCCTCTCATGCTCGCCTCCAAGACTTCTCACATATTACTCCAATTTTCTGGAATACCCCCCCCCACCCAATCCGCCACTCCCCAACCCTCAAAGCTTTTTAAAGGCCCCTTAAAACTCACCTATTCAGACATGTATACAATCTGGCTTAAGCAATTCTCTAAAGGGCATATGCTACAAAGCTCAATATTGATTGTGATCCTTCCCCCTCGTCTCCACCCCTCATCCTTTAGACTGTAAGCTCACAAGGGCAGGGCTCTCTCACCTATTGTATTTTGTTTTCAGAATATTCATTGTAAACTCTGTAACCCTGCACTTGTAGTAGTCTATGTACTATATGTTTCTACCCTGTTAGTAATTACTACTTTGTACAGCGCTACGGAAAATGATGGAGCTATATAAATAAACAATGATAATAATAATGTTTATACTCATACATGTCCTCATAATGGATTTACCTATTTATGCCACTTGTAATAATTATTATTTTGTCATCCACTGCAAACAATCCTTTTTATTTTTATTCTAAGCACCAATTTTGATGCATGCAAATGAATTTCTGTTTCATTATGCAATCTCTTCAGGAAGGCAATGACCTCCTAAAAGCAAGAGAGCACTCGTCTTGAGAAACCCTGTTCTGATGTATTTTTACACTGGTGTTTTGACTGGCACATTTTACTATATAGAAAATATACAAGACAAAATATACTTTGAACATTTCAAATTACTTTGGGTGGCATTTTTCCTTACGTGCGTGTGAGCCGTTTTCCACCTTTTCAGACTGACTGCAATATTACATTTCTTTTTTTATGCCTTGCTTCTGTTTATTTAGACTCCTCTGTGTCTCAGTGGGTCTATGCTGAAATACATACTGTGAAAATATATTATAAAGAATATGTTCTTGTTGGTTTTTAGAAAGGATTATTGGGATATTTGAAAATAACATTTTTACAATATATGAAAGATGAAAATGGGTTTTATTTTTGCAATTTCCTTTTAACTGGCTACACTTCAAACACAAAGTTTGACCATATCTGAGGACAATGCCATACTGTATGTTGAGATCAGTAAATTCATTCACATATAAGCTAAAGCAGAGGTGTTCAACCTTTTGAAGAGCTTGGGTCATATAAGGGATTTGGAAACTGGCCACAGGCCACAATGAATAGGTTCAGAATTTCACATTTTTCATTTTGAATAGCATAACAAAGATTTTCTATAACAATCAGGATAACAACTGTCTCCACAAACTCCATTAGACTGATTTTTTTACACTTGTATGTCCTTCTACCACATTTATAAACATTCCTCTATGCTACCAATACACATGCTAATTGCCTTACCTCTCCACATGTTTGCGTCCTATATTTATAAACCCTCAGTCCCAAATCTTAACTGTTTTCCAATATTCATCCCAATATCCAATCCCCTTTAAATACTTACCTATGCTAAACAATAAAAAAGGAGCAACACGACCCTGAAGTCTATAAGATACTTAGGGTGGTTACTTTACTTCTTTATGGGGCATTCTGAATTTGGATGCCCTGTCTTGTGAACCCCCCGATTCATTCACCATTCCAATGTGCCTGCGCTTTGCCTACATGCCTGAGCCACATACCTGGCATACCTCCAACTAAGGGTGCACCAGCGCCAAGCCTTTCAGAATGTGCGTAATGGACACATGTGCAGGTAGAGGCAGGGGTGGGGAAGCGGCCATCTACGCTTGCCTCATTCAGATTGAGTGTGGCCAAGGAAATATGAATAAGCTCCACTGATTGGCTGAGCAACCCCTTTGGAAACCCATAAGAGGTGAGTTTTCAGGTGATCTATGAGGATACACAGGGTATGGAGAAATAAGTCATTCTTTTTGGGTGGTATTCCTCATTAAATGTAGAAAAAAAATGTTATCTGTTTATAGCGATAGAGATATCACCCTGGGGGCTTTATTGCACTATCAATATCATCATGTTTCTAAAAAGCCCCCTCTGCCACATCTATTTGGCAATGTGCCCCTCCTTAATCACTCTTCTTGCAACCTCTCATCCTTACTGAGACTCTATTTAACTACCTTTACACACCAGTTCTTTTTACCCCCCCACATGAGATGTGGGGCCACATCGGGTGGCCCTGAGGGTCATATGTGCCCCTGGGCCACAGGTTGAGCATATGTGAGTATATTAAAGTATGCCTAATGTGAATATTAACAAATGTATGTTGCTTTGGCTCTGGATGATTTTTTTGCACTTACCATATTTGGTTGGCAACCATTTATCATTAGAACAAATAAATAATACCACACTTGTGACAAATAAAGTAAAGCTCGACGTGTACAACTGAGTCCCACTCTCCAGTCTAAATAACAAAGTCAAATAAACAAAACACAGCACTTCTCAAAATTCAGTGATGATTAATCAGTCAATTGGAACACTCACATTTAACAAGAGAAAAAAACACTTTGCAAGTAACCAACAGCAAACAGCTCTCACCGCCGAAGTAAACCACTAGAGCTCCTCCGGAGTTCGTCTCCCTTAGCAGGCAGCATCAAACATCCAAAAAGGGCAGAGACTCCAATGCATTTCGCCGCCCGTACACAACTTTGACTAGGCTTTATCATTGTGTGTCTTGTTGCTCTCCCTCATACTTGACTTTGTCTTCTCAAGAGGTTAGTCATTACATTGCAATGAGAACCTCAGTTGGTTACATTAATATCTGGCAAGTACTTCACATGTAGAATATAAATAAATAGGACCTCATAGACAAAGGGCGACTTTATACTAAATTGTTTTTTTTTCAGATGGTAGAACATGGATAGGTAAAAAGTAGACTTTTGGAATTGGAAAGATATTTTTGGGGATAGGAAGGCAAAGAGGTTAGTGCTAACAAGCTGTGAATTGCAGCTTTAGCATGGGTTAACACTCATATACGGATGTTGGGCAGATCTTCACAGGCCCTTGATGCTTGTCATTTTAAATCAAGAGATGGGCTCTGGCTGTGTCCCAGGGCTGGGCACCTGTGGAGAAAAAATAAATAGATTAGATTCTTATGTACACTTATGGAATGGGGTGGAGTTAGGTAAGTATAGGCCTCTTTAAGTGCAAGGAAGGAAGCAAGCTGCTTGCAAGGTAAAAAAACAATGTTGGGAAGATCCAGGGCCTGAAATACTGTTTCAGTCTTTCCTATGAGTGAATAGGCCAAAAGCAGGTGCACACAAGCTAGAAGTATCATCCACTCACCTGCGCATGTTGGGAAGATCCAGGGCCTGAAATACTGTTTCAGTCTTTCCTATGAGTGAATAGGCCAAAAGCAGGTGCACACAAGCTAGAAGTATCATCCACTCACCTGCACAGTGGCAACCAATGGGGTAGACCACATTGCTGTTTGCAAAAGAGCAGCGGTTAGTCTCCTAGGAAAACACAAACACAGAGCCTGGTGAGAAAACACACTTCTTTTTTAGATTCTTTTTTCATTGTCTACCGGGCGTACATTTTCCCCTGGCTGAGTTTTCTCACCAGACTCTGATCCAACTCCAATGAAGCCAATGTGCAGCTCAAGCTCAAGACAGAGTGGGGGTTGGAGGAGGTAGTAAAAATTGGTATGTGAGTGAGAAATGGGGGGAGACAGCTAGAAAGAGAAGCTTCTATTTAATAAACTAAGAGAAAAAAAGAAGGAAAGTTGACAAAGAAAGATAATTAAGAAAAAAGAACAGACTGATAGTGAGTCAGAGAAAAAGAGAAGAAAAGCATACCCTCAGATCTTCAGGAGGAGAGCGAGGAGAAACGCTCTCTCTATCTGGAGTGCCTTGTGGTTACAATATGACACATCAGGGTATAATAAATAGACCAGCTGCTCACCTGAATGGTGAAAAGGTTAACTACATCCAGGGAAAACTGCCAGGCAAGGGTTACCAATATGAGAACAAAGTCCAATGAAAGATGTCGACAACACTTATGTGGTAGATAATAAAAGTTTGAAACTTAACCTTTACCAGTATCCAGTTAAAACCTAAGTCTATCGCAAATACCCATAGTGAAAGGAAGGACCGAAAAGCCTGCTCCCATTCACTGTGGAGTTTCTTATTTAGGTTCAGATTGTTTAATCAGGTTACCAGGGATTCCCCCAGTGGGCCCTTAAACTGGGGCCTCCTGTCTCCAAATAGGAGATAGAAAATACTGTGCTATCCACTTTTCCACTAGCTATCCACTAGAATAGAAAAAGCAGGTAATGTTAGCTGTCACTGATTTGCTGCAGGCGATTAAAGTTTGACCACTCACGCACAATACTGTTAGGTTTAATGTCTCTGGGCATGAGCCACACAAATAAGCCATTAATATTTGCATGTAACTGCAAGGTGGGCCCACAGAATCCATTCTCCTAATGGGCCCCAGGTACCCCACTCAGATACTGTTCACATGGACTTTAAGGCTTTGTACATTTTTACTGTATACTGTTAAAGGTTATGTTTGTATTGTATTATCCACAGCAGATGCATTAGCTACATTTTTTCTTTTTTCTTTTCAACAGCAGAACTCTATCCTGCTTGTTATATCGTACAGCCCATCAGCAGCACATTTATTACAAGATTGAAAAGTAGAGCCTTTTCTAACCCGAGACCTTGCTGGCACAAGGTGTGTTCTCAGAACCTATTTTGCACTCTCAGTTAAAGGTCATGTCTTCCTCTTTTAAGTGTAACTGTCAAGTGGTTAAGTGATTGAGTTTTCCTATGTATTATAAATAACTAATTAAAGGATATTCACATTCCACCATATCCGGAATATTTCTACTTAGTCCAAACACACCTCAACATATAAGAAAGTGAAAAACATTTATAGTTCTCCAGGTACGGTGTAAAACTGTGCCAACACTTTCCACAATTTGGTAAACAACAAGATTCTGTGGGGCCGTTACTAAAGTGTGGAAAGCTCTCTGCATGGAATGGCATGCTCATCACATAAAGTGCTGAGCTCTCACACATGGAGGAGAAGTTGACTCGTAATGTATTCTACTTAGTTGGAGGTTTTCAGATGCAAACTTTGATAAAGCACTGAAATGTGCAGATACAAGGCATGTTTTGTTTCTTTTAGTTGGCTTAAAAATACCAACCTTGTACTTTTCCTAAGTTAAGAAACATTATAGATACATTTTGTGGTCAAGTTAGATAGCCTGAAACTAGGGATGAGCGAATCGATCCGGACGAACCCGGATTCGATCCGAATTTCAGGAAAAATTCGATTCGGATCGAATCCGAATTTCCCCGCGATTCGATCACTCGAAGTTTTCCTTTAACATCCATTCATTTACATTTACAGGCATTCTAAGATGGCGGACGGGACATGTCTGGACATGTATCCCGCGCCAGTGCAAGCTGGGGCAGTCACATGCAGCCTATCAGCAGCCAGCAAGCCCGGTGACGTCACAGCGGTATTTAACGGCGGCCATCTTGCTTTTCCTCATTTCTCTATTGCATTCGTGAGAGACAGGACGCTGTGTAGCTGAGGCAGTTAGACAGGCAGGGACAGACAGGGACAGACAGGGACAGGCTGGAGACAGGCAGGAGACAGACAGGAGACAGACAGAAAGCCAGGGAAAGGTAGGAAAAACGGAGGCTGTCACAGGGAGATTTTTTTTTTTTTTCATCCAGCCTGAGTGTTACTAGCTGGCTGACAGGCTTTGTTAGCGTTTTCAGGCTGCTTATAGTAACTAACTGTGCATATATACTGAACTGATCTTAAGTCTGCTGTGAGGCATCCCATTCTGTGACTAAAGCAGCCTCTGTTTAAGACCATATAACCATTTGCTCTTATCATATTTGAAATTAGGCCTGATAAAGACACTTTTGCTGGGCATAGCACTACTGGACCCTGCCAGGTCCACTTCTGTTGGGGCATCCCATTCTGTGACTACAGCAGCCTCTGTTTAAGACCGTATAACCATTTTCACTTATCATATTTGAAATTAGGCCTGATAAAGACACTTTTGCTGGGCAAAGCACTACTGGACCCTGCCAGGTCCATTCCTGTTGGGGCATCCCATTCTGTGACTAAAGCAGCCTCTGTTTAAGACCATATAACCATTTGCTCTTATCATATTTGAAATTAGGCCTGATAAAGACACTTTTGCTGGGCATAGCACTACTGGACCCTGCCAGGTCCACTTCTGTTGGGGCATCCCATTCTGTGACTACAGCAGCCTCTGTTTAAGACCGTATAACCATTTTCACTTATCATATTTGAAATTAGGCCTGATAAAGACACTTTTGCTGGGCAAAGCACTACTGGACCCTGCCAGGTCCATTCCTGTTGGGGCATCCCATTCTGTGACTAAAGCAGCCTCTGTTTAAGACCATATAAGCATTTGCTCTTATCATATTTGAAATTAGGCCTGATAAAGACACTTTTGCTGGGCATAGCACTACTGGACCCTGCCAGGTCCACTTCTGTTGGGGCATCCCATTCTGTGACTAAAGCAGCCTCTGTTTAAGACCATATAACCATTTGCTCTTATCATATTTGAAATTAGGCCTGATAAAGACACTTTTGCTGGGCATAGCACTACTGGACCCTGCCAGGTCCACTTCTGTTGGGGCATCCCATTCTGTGACTACAGCAGCCTCTGTTTAAGACCGTATAACCATTTTCACTTATCATATTTGAAATTAGGCCTGATAAAGACACTTTTGCTGGGCAAAGCACTACTGGACCCTGCCAGGTCCACTCCTGTTGGGGCATCCCATTCTGTGACTAAAGCAGCCTCTGTTTAAGACCATATAAGCATTTGCTCTTATCATATTTGAAATTAGGCCTGATAAAGACACTTTTGCTGGGCATAGCACTACTGGACCCTGCCAGGTCCACTTCTGTTGGGGCATCCCATTCTGTGACTACAGCAGCCTCTGTTTAAGACCGTATAACCATTTTCACTTATCATATTTGAAATTAGACCTGATAAAGACACTTTTGCTGGGCAAAGCACTACTGGACCCTGCCAGGTCCATTCCTGTTGGGGCATCCCATTCTGTGACTAAAGCAGCCTCTGTTTAAGACCATATAAGCATTTGCTCTTATCATATTTGAAATTAGGCCTGATAAAGACACTTTTGCTGGGCATAGCACTACTGGACCCTGCCAGGTCCACTTCTGTTGGGGCATCCCATTCTGTGACTAAAGCAGCCTCTGTTTAAGACCATATAACCATTTGCTCTTATCATATTTGAAATTAGGCCTGATAAAGACACTTTTGCTGGGCATAGCACTACTGGACCCTGCCAGGTCCACTTCTGTTGGGGCATCCCATTCTGTGACTACAGCAGCCTCTGTTTAAGACTGTATAACCATTTTCACTTATCATATTTGAAATTATGCCTGATAAAGACACTTTTGCTGGGCAAAGCACTACTGGACCCTGCCAGGTCCATTCCTGTTGGGGCATCCCATTCTGTGACTAAAGCAGCCTCTGTTTAAGACCATATAAGCATTTGCTCTTATCATATTTGAAATTAGGCCTGATAAAGACACTTTTGCTGGGCATAGCACTACTGGACCCTGCCAGGTCCACTTCTGTTGGGGCATCCCATTCTGTGACTAAAGCAGCCTCTGTTTAAGACCATATAACCATTTGCTCTTATCATATTTGAAATTAGGCCTGATAAAGACACTTTTGCTGGGCATAGCACTACTGGACCCTGCCAGGTCCACTTCTGTTGGGGCATCCCATTCTGTGTCTACAGCAGCCTCTGTTTAAGACCGTATAACCATTTTCACTTATCATATTTGAAATTAGGCCTGATAAAGACACTTTTGCTGGGCAAAGCACTACTGGACCCTGCCAGGTCCATTCCTGTTGGGGCATCCCATTCTGTGACTAAAGCAGCCTCTGTTTAAGACCATATAAGCATTTGCTCTTATCATATTTGAAATTAGGCCTGATAAAGACACTTTTGCTGGGCATAGCACTACTGGACCCTGCCAGGTCCACTTCTGTTGGGGCATCCCATTCTGTGACTAAAGCAGCCTCTGTTTAAGACCATATAACCATTTGCTCTTATCATATTTGAAATTAGGCCTGATAAAGACACTTTTGCTGGGCATAGCACTACTGGACCCTGCAAGGTCCACTTCTGTTGGGGCATCCCATTCTGTGACTACAGCAGCCTCTGTTTAAGACCGTATAACCATTTTCACTTATCATATTTGAAATTAGGCCTGATAAAGACACTTTTGCTGGGCAAAGCACTACTGGACCCTGCCAGGTCCATTCCTGTTGGGGCATCCCATTCTGTGACTAAAGCAGCCTCTGTTTAAGACCATATAAGCATTTGCTCTTATCATATTTGAAATTAGGCCTGATAAAGACACTTTTGCTGGGCATAGCACTACTGGACCCTGCCAGGTCCACTTCTGTTGGGGCATCCCATTCTGTGACTAAAGCAGCCTCTGTTTAAGACCATATAACCATTTGCTCTTATCATATTTGAAATTAGGCCTGATAAAGACACTTTTGCTGGGCATAGCACTACTGGACCCTGCCAGGTCCACTTCTGTTGGGGCATCCCATTCTGTGACTAAAGCAGCCTCTGTTTAAGACCATATAAGCATTTGCTCTTATCATATTTGAAATTAGGCCTGATAAAGACACTTTTGCTGGGCATAGCACTACTGGACCCTGCCAGGTCCACTTCTGTTGGGGCATCCCATTCTGTGACTAAAGCAGCCTCTGTTTAAGACCATATAACCATTTGCTCTTATCATATTTGAAATTAGGCCTGATAAAGACACTTTTGCTGGGCATAGCACTACTGGACCCTGCCAGGTCCACTTCTGTTGGGGCATCCCATTCTGTGACTAAAGCAGCCTCTGTTTAAGACCATATAAGCATTTGCTCTTATCATATTTGAAATTAGGCCTGATAAAGACACTTTTGCTGGGCATAGCACTACTGGACCCTGCCAGGTCCACTTCTGTTGGGGCATCCCATTCTGTGACTAAAGCAGCCTCTGTTTAAGACCATATAACCATTTGCTCTTATCATATTTGAAATTAGGCCTGATAAAGACACTTTTGCTGGGCATAGCACTACTGGACCCTGCCAGGTCCACTTCTGTTGGGGCATCCCATTCTGTGACTAAAGCAGCCTCTGTTTAAGACCATATAACCATTTGCTCTTATCATATTTGAAATTAGGCCTGATAAAGACACTTTTGCTGGGCATAGCACTACTGGACCCTGCCAGGTCCACTTCTGTTGGGGCATCCCATTCTGTGACTAAAGCAGCCTCTGTTTAAGACCATATAACCATTTGCTCTTATCATATTTGAAATTAGGCCTGATAAAGACACTTTTGCTGGGCATAGCACTACTGGACCCTGCCAGGTCCACTTCTGTTGGGGCATCCCATTCTGTGACTAAAGCAGCCTCTGTTTAAGACCATATAACCATTTGCTCTTATCATATTTGAAATTAGGCCTGATAAAGACACTTTTGCTGGGCAAAGCACTACTGGACCCTGCCAGGTCCATTCCTGTTGGGGCATCCCATTCTGTGACTAAAGCAGCCTCTGTTTAAGACCATATAAGCATTTGCTCTTATCATATTTGAAATTAGGCCTGATAAAGACACTTTTGCTGGGCATAGCACTACTGGACCCTGCCAGGTCCACTTCTGTTGGGGCATCCCATTCTGTGACTAAAGCAGCCTCTGTTTAAGACCATATAACCATTTGCTCTTATCATATTTGAAATTAGGCCTGATAAAGACACTTTTGCTGGGCATAGCACTACTGGACCCTGCCAGGTCCACTTCTGTTGGGGCATCCCATTCTGTGACTAAAGCAGCCTCTGTTTAAGACCATATAACCATTTGCTCTTATCATATTTGAAATTAGGCCTGATAAAGACACTTTTGCTGGGCAAAGCACTACTGGACCCTGCCAGGTCCATTCCTGTTGGGGCATCCCATTCTGTGACTAAAGCAGCCTCTGTTTAAGACCATATAACCATTTGCTCTTATCATATTTGAAATTAGGCCTGATAAAGACACTTTTGCTGGGCATAGCACTACTGGACCCTGCCAGGTCCACTTCTGTTGGGGCATCCCATTCTGTGACTACAGCAGCCTCTGTTTAAGACCGTATAACCATTTTCACTTATCATATTTGAAATTAGGCCTGATAAAGACACTTTTGCTGGGCAAAGCACTACTGGACCCTGCCAGGTCCATTCCTGTTGGGGCATCCCATTCTGTGACTAAAGCAGCCTCTGTTTAAGACCATATAAGCATTTGCTCTTATCATATTTGAAATTAGGCCTGATAAAGACACTTTTGCTGGGCATAGCACTACTGGACCCTGCCAGGTCCACTTCTGTTGGGGCATCCCATTCTGTGACTAAAGCAGCCTCTGTTTAAGACCATATAACCATTTGCTCTTATCATATTTGAAATTAGGCCTGATAAAGACACTTTTGCTGGGCATAGCACTACTGGACCCTGCCAGGTCCACTTCTGTTGGGGCATCCCATTCTGTGACTAAAGCAGCCTCTGTTTAAGACCATATAAGCATTTGCTCTTATCATATTTGAAATTAGGCCTGATAAAGACACTTTTGCTGGGCATAGCACTACTGGACCCTGCCAGGTCCACTTCTGTTGGGGCATCCCATTCTGTGACTAAAGCAGCCTCTGTTTAAGACCATATAACCATTTGCTCTTATCATATTTGAAATTAGGCCTGATAAAGACACTTTTGCTGGGCATAGCACTACTGGACCCTGCCAGGTCCACTTCTGTTGGGGCATCCCATTCTGTGACTAAAGCAGCCTCTGTTTAAGACCATATAACCATTTGCTCTTATCATATTTGAAATTAGGCCTGATAAAGACACTTTTGCTGGGCATAGCACTACTGGACCCTGCCAGGTCCACTTCTGTTGGGGCATCCCATTCTGTGACTAAAGCAGCCTCTGTTTAAGACCATATAACCATTTGCTCTTATCATATTTGAAATTAGGCCTGATAAAGACACTTTTGCTGGGCATAGCACTACTGGACCCTGCCAGGTCCACTTCTGTTGGGGCATCCCATTCTGTGACTAAAGCAGCCTCTGTTTAAGACCATATAACCATTTGCTCTTATCATATTTGAAATTAGGCCTGATAAAGACACTTTTGCTGGGCAAAGCACTACTGGACCCTGCCAGGTCCATTCCTGTTGGGGCATCCCATTCTGTGACTAAAGCAGCCTCTGTTTAAGACCATATAAGCATTTGCTCTTATCATATTTGAAATTAGGCCTGATAAAGACACTTTTGCTGGGCATAGCACTACTGGACCCTGCCAGGTCCACTTCTGTTGGGGCATCCCATTCTGTGACTAAAGCAGCCTCTGTTTAAGACCATATAACCATTTGCTCTTATCATATTTGAAATTAGGCCTGATAAAGACACTTTTGCTGGGCATAGCACTACTGGACCCTGCCAGGTCCACTTCTGTTGGGGCATCCCATTCTGTGACTAAAGCAGCCTCTGTTTAAGACCATATAACCATTTGCTCTTATCATATTTGAAATTAGGCCTGATAAAGACACTTTTGCTGGGCAAAGCACTACTGGACCCTGCCAGGTCCATTCCTGTTGGGGCATCCCATTCTGTGACTAAAGCAGCCTCTGTTTAAGACCATATAAGCATTTGCTCTTATCATATTTGAAATTAGGCCTGATAAAGACACTTTTGCTGGGCATAGCACTACTGGACCCTGCCAGGTCCATTCCTGTTGGGGCATCCCATTCTGTGACTAAAGCAGCCTCTGTTTAAGACCATATAAGCATTTGCTCTTATCATATTTGAAATTAGGCCTGATAAAGACACTTTTGCTGGGCATAGCACTACTGGACCCTGCCAGGTCCACTTCTGTTGGGGCATCCCATTCTGTGACTAAAGCAGCCTCTGTTTAAGACCATATAACCATTTGCTCTTATCATATTTGAAATTAGGCCTGATAAAGACACTTTTGCTGGGCAAAGCACTACTGGACCCTGCCAGGTCCATTCCTGTTGGGGCATCCCATTCTGTGACTAAAGCAGCCTCTGTTTAAGACCATATAAGCATTTGCTCTTATCATATTTGAAATTAGGCCTGATAAAGACACTTTTGCTGGGCATAGCACTACTGGACCCTGCCAGGTCCACTTCTGTTGGGGCATCCCATTCTGTGACTAAAGCAGCCTCTGTTTAAGACCATATAACCATTTGCTCTTATCATATTTGAAATTAGGCCTGATAAAGACACTTTTGCTGGACAAAGCACTACTGGACCCTGCCAGGTCCATTCCTGTTGGGGCATCCCATTCTGTGACTAAAGCAGCCTCTGTTTAAGACCATATAAGCATTTGCTCTTATCATATTTGAAATTAGGCCTGATAAAGACACTTTTGCTGGGCATAGCACTACTGGACCCTGCCAGGTCCACTTCTGTTGGGGCATCCCATTCTGTGACTACAGCAGCCTCTGTTTAAGACCGTATAACCATTTTCACTTATCATATTTGAAATTAGGCCTGATAAAGACACTTTTGCTGGGCAAAGCACTACTGGACCCTGCCAGGTCCATTCCTGTTGGGGCATCCCATTCTGTGACTAAAGCAGCCTCTGTTTAAGACCATATAAGCATTTGCTCTTATCATATTTGAAATTAGGCCTGATAAAGACACTTTTGCTGGGCATAGCACTACTGGACCCTGCCAGGTCCACTTCTGTTGGGGCATCCCATTCTGTGACTAAAGCAGCCTCTGTTTAAGACCATATAACCATTTGCTCTTATCATATTTGAAATTAGGCCTGATAAAGACACTTTTGCTGGGCATAGCACTACTGGACCCTGCCAGGTCCACTTCTGTTGGGGCATCCCATTCTGTGACTAAAGCAGCCTCTGTTTAAGACCATATAACCATTTGCTCTTATCATATTTGAAATTAGGCCTGATAAAGACACTTTTGCTGGGCATAGCACTACTGGACCCTGCCAGGTCCACTTCTGTTGGGGCATCCCATTCTGTGACTAAAGCAGCCTCTGTTTAAGACCATATAACCATTTGCTCTTATCATATTTGAAATTAGGCCTTATAAAGACACTTTTGCTGGGCAAAGCACTACTGGACCCTGCCAGGTCCATTCCTGTTGGGGCATCCCATTCTGTGACTAAAGCAGCCTCTGTTTAAGACCATATAACCATTTGCTCTTATCATATTTGAAATTAGGCCTGATAAAGACACTTTTGCTGGGCATAGCACTACTGGACCCTGCCAGGTCCACTTCTGTTGGGGCATCCCATTCTGTGACTAAAGCAGCCTCTGTTTAAGACCATATAACCATTTGCTCTTATCATATTTGAAATTAGGCCTGATAAAGACACTTTTGCTGGGCATAGCACTACTGGACCCTGCCAGGTCCACTTCTGTTGGGGCATCCCATTCTGTGACTAAAGCAGCCTCTGTTTAAGACCATATAAGCATTTGCTCTTATCATATTTGAAATTAGGCCTGATAAAGACACTTTTGCTGGGCAAAGCACTACTGGACCCTGCCAGGTCCATTCCTGTTGGGGCATCCCATTCTGTGACTAAAGCAGCCTCTGTTTAAGACCATATAACCATTTGCTCTTATCATATTTGAAATTAGGCCTGATAAAGACACTTTTGCTGGGCATAGCACTACTGGACCCTGCCAGGTCCACTTCTGTTGGGGCATCCCATTCTGTGACTAAAGCAGCCTCTGTTTAAGACCATATAACCATTTGCTCTTATCATATTTGAAATTAGGCCTGATAAAGACACTTTTGCTGGGCATAGCACTACTGGACCCTGCCAGGTCCACTTCTGTTGGGGCATCCCATTCTGTGACTAAAGCAGCCTCTGTTTAAGACCATATAACCATTTGCTCTTATCATATTTGAAATTAGGCCTGATAAAGACACTTTTGCTGGGCAAAGCACTACTGGACCCTGCCAGGTCCATTCCTGTTGGGGCATCCCATTCTGTGACTAAAGCAGCCTCTGTTTAAGACCATATAAGCATTTGCTCTTATCATATTTGAAATTAGGCCTGATAAAGACACTTTTGCTGGGCATAGCACTACTGGACCCTGCCAGGTCCACTTCTGTTGGGGCATCCCATTCTGTGACTAAAGCAGCCTCTGTTTAAGACCATATAACCATTTGCTCTTATCATATTTGAAATTAGGCCTGATAAAGACACTTTTGCTGGGCATAGCACTACTGGACCCTGCCAGGTCCACTTCTGTTGGGGCATCCCATTCTGTGACTACAGCAGCCTCTGTTTAAGACCGTATAACCATTTTCACTTATCATATTTGAAATTAGGCCTGATAAAGACACTTTTGCTGGGCAAAGCACTACTGGACCCTGCCAGGTCCATTCCTGTTGGGGCATCCCATTCTGTGACTAAAGCAGCCTCTGTTTAAGACCATATAAGCATTTGCTCTTATCATATTTGAAATTAGGCCTGATAAAGACACTTTTGCTGGGCATAGCACTACTGGACCCTGCCAGGTCCACTTCTGTTGGGGCATCCCATTCTGTGACTAAAGCAGCCTCTGTTTAAGACCATATAACCATTTGCTCTTATCATATTTGAAATTAGGCCTGATAAAGACACTTTTGCTGGGCATAGCACTACTGGATCTTTTTTGGGGGCATCCCATTCTGTGACTAAAGCAGCCTCTGTTTAAGACCATATAAGCATTTGCTCTTATTATATTTATATTATAAGACACTTTTGCTGGGCATAGGCTTACTGCTGCCTGCCAGGTGCACTTCTGTTGAGGCATCCCATTCTGTAACATAGCATACCCCTCTTTATTTACACTAAGCAGCTCTCTTATTTACACTAAGCAGGCCTGTTGGAGGCTGAGTGTTACTGCTCACTTTTGGTGTGCATTATATTCTGTTTCATATAGACCCACCGCTGCCCGGGGGATCTTAAAATATCACCTACTCCCACGCCAGTTAGACTATGTCGGGCAGACAAGTGCCTGGAAGTGAAAAGAGGAGTGGCAGAGGCCAAGATTCCGCAGGCAGAGCTCGCATCAGACTGGGGGCCAGTAGCAGCAGGAGTCACGCTGAGAGACCTAATCTGCCAGTATCTGCTAGCGGTCGGGTCTCCACCAGTAACGCATCTGCCGTGGTAGATTGGTTGACGCGCTCATCAACAACATCATCACAACTTACGTCTGAGACCCCCAGTCTAGGGTCGGTAGGTTCCTCTGACACAACCCTGAGTTGGCATGCCCCGAGAGCAGTCCCTGTCCTCCCATTGCCTCTGTCCTACGCCGTTCCCTCCCCCAGCGACGTATCCTATGCTTTGGGTTCAGCTCCACTCTTTAGTGAGGAGGACCATCAGATAGAGGACAGTCAGCAGCTACTGCCCAGCCAAGAAATGGAGGTGGCTTCTCTAGCTAGGCAGACAGATAGTGATGTGGACAGTGTCGCGGGCGCTGCGAGCGTTCCAGCTCCTGCGCCAGACACTGTTGACGAATCCACGAACATCAGTGACGTACAGCCACAACTCGGTGATGATGATGATGATGATGAAGCCGATCGCACTTGGGAGCCGGGTGATGAAGGGGCTTCATCGTCATCATCAGGAGAAGAGGGGCGCAGGTTGCCCCGGAGTCAGCAGCTGAGGCAGCAAGGTGGTAGCAGTCAGCATGGGGGCACAATTCCAAAGGCTGGAGCCGGCCGGGGCCGGGGTAGAGCACCTGCTGTGCGGCAGTCTACCTTATCGGGAGGTAGTGGAGCAGGGGTTCCTGGAGTTGGCAACAGCAGCAGTGAATCAGTGAGGCCAGGGGGTGGGAAAAGTAGCTACTCGGCAGTGTGGCAGTTTTTCCTGAGGCATCCGCAGGAGGGTAACATGGCCACATGCAAGATATGTAGGCAAAAGGTGAAGCGTGGCCAGGGTCCAAATGTTGGCACCACGGCCCTGCGTCAACATATGATGCGTCACCATAAAACGACCTGGGAGAACCGAGGCTCCCAAGGGGTGGTCCAGTCTGCTTCCTCACCAAGTGAGCTCCCAATTTCTGCCAGCCAAGGCTCCAGCACCTCAGCCGAAGGCAGCTGTGCGTCATACCCATCCTCTGTCGCTCCTGCTCCTCCTCCTCCTCCTCCAAGTCATGCATCCCGCCAGCAATCCATCAGCGAAGCCATGTCCAAGAGACAGCAGTATGCGCCCACTCATCCTACGGCGCAGAAGCTGAATGTGCTCCTGTCCAAGTTGCTGGTGCTGCAGTCGCTCCCTTTTCAGGTGGTGGAATCTGCACCTTTCAGAGAACTGATGGCTTGTGCCGAGCCGAGGTGGAGAGTCCCAAGCCGTCATTTCTTTGCCAAGAAGGCAGTACCAGCGCTGCACACTTTTGTTGAACAGAAGGTGGGCCAGTCCTTGAGCCTGTCGGTGTGTAGCAAAATACATGGCAGCGCCGACATCTGGAGCTGTAACTACGGTCAGGGGCAGTACATGTCGTTTACGGCCCACTGGGTGAATGTGGTCCCTTTGCAGCAGCAACTTGGACAGGTCACGCCGCTTCGGCCTCCGCGCTCTCTGCCCATTGGGCCTGTGACACTGTGCGACTCGGCCTCCTCATCCTCCGCCATCTCCTCACCCTCCACTGTAGGCTCAAGTCTCAGTGCCCCTCCAGTCTACCATGTGTGCAGGGCACGGAGGTGTCACGCAGTGCTTCACATGGTTTGTCTTGGCGAACGGAGTCACACAGGGGAGGAACTGCTTAAATGTATTCATCAGGAAATCCAAACATGGCTTACTCCGAGAAAACTTAAAATGGGAATCATGGTTACCGACAATGGGAAGAACATTTTGTCTGCGCTGCGCCAAGGAAGCCTGACCCATGCCCCCTGCATGGCTCACGTCTTCAATCTGGTTGTCAAGCGGTTTCTGAAGTGTTCCCCCCATCTGCAGGACATCCTAACAACTTCACGGAAACTTTGCATGCACTTCAGCCACTCCTACACCGCCAAACACACCCTTCTTGAGCTACAGCGTCAGAATGGTATCCCCCAACATAGTCTGATTTGCGATGTTTCCACCCGTTGGAATTCCACCCTTCACATGTTGGACCGATTATATGAACAGAGAAAAGCCATCACGGATTTCCTGATGATCCAAGCAGATAGGGGGACTCCCCTGTGTAACTTCAATGTCAACCAGTGGCAGCTCATACGTGACACCTGCCGTTTGCTCAGGCCCTTTGAGGAAGCCACTTTATTTGTCAGTCGGCAGGATTACGGGATGAACGACGTGATTCCACTGCTTCATGTACTACAGCACATGTTGGAAACCATGGCTGGTCAGGGCACTGGAGACATGGCGTTTACATCTTACGGCCACATGAACCCCGTTGGAGCTGAACTGGAGGAGGAGGAGGAGGAAGAGGAGGAGGAGGAGTTGCCCAGCGAAACACAGTTTAGGCTTGGCGAAATGGCTGGTTTATCTAGTCAGCGGACAGGAGAGGAGGAGCAGGAGCAGCCAGAGGAGCTAGAGGTTTTTGAGGAAGGAGAGACAGAGGACCCGGGCACACCGTGGCAGTATGCAGTGGAGATGGAGACAGGTAGTCCATCCGAGTCACTTGCGCAAATGGCACGAAGCATGCTCACATGCTTGCGTAGTGACCCCAGAACTGTTTCCATCTGTCGGCGGGATGACTTCTGGCTGTCCACCTTATTGGACCCTCGCTTCCGGCACAAAATGGGGGCATTTTTTAAACCCACCGAGAGGGAGGACAAACTCAACTACTACAAAGACATTCTACGTAGGCAGTTGGCCGATGCCTATCTGCGCCATGGTCCATACTCTCGCAGGTCTGACTCGAGGGGACCTCTGCGCTCACCTTCCACTGCCATGGCCGCTGGGGGGGTTGGCAGCAGCAGCAGCAGAAGCTCCATCAGCAGCAGCAGCCTCAGTCTTCAGTCGCTAATGAGTAGCTTTCTACACCCGCATAGTGAGGCTACTCATGAGCAGCAGGAAGACCTGGAGCAGGACCTGAACCAGCAGGTCATGTCATACTTTGACATGACCATGCCAACACACCTTGAGGATCCGCTGGACTTCTGGGCAGCCAAACTTGATTTGTGGCCGCAACTAGCAGAGTTTGCCCTGGAAAAGCTGTCCTGCCCGGCAAGTAGCGTGCCATCTGAGCGGGTGTTTAGTGCGGCGGGGGCCATAGTTACGGCGAGGAGAACTCGTCTGTCAACTAAAAATGTGGAGAGACTCACCTTTGTCAAAATGAATCAGGGATGGATCAGCCAGGATTTCCACCCACCAATGCCTGATGCATGCGACTAGATTCAGCATGGTGCCACGTTTTACACTTTAAAATGGTGCAAAACATATTTATGTCTTTAGGCCATTTTTTGGGCTCCTGCTGCTGCTACTGTCAACTCCTGCCAACTCCAGGGTGTGATTCATCCAATTTTTGGGCTCCTGAAGCCAACTCCAGTGTATATTTGGGCTCCTGCTGCTGCTGCTGCCAACTTCTGCCAACTCCAGGGTGTGATTCATCCAATTTTTGGGCTCCTGAGGCCAACTCCAGTGTATATTTGGGCTCCTGCTGCTGCTGCTGCCAACTTCTGCCAACTCCAGGGTGTGATTCATCCAATTTTTGGGCTCCTGAAGCCAACTCCAGTGTATATTTGGGCTCCTGCTGCTGCTACTGTCAACTTCTGCCAACTCCAGGGTGTGATTCATCCAATTTTTGGGCTCCTGAAGCCAACCCCAGGGTCTCTTTAAAGTAATGTTTGGGCTCCTGCTGCTGCTGCCAACTCCAGGGTGTGATTCATCCAATTTTTGGGCTCCTGAGGCCAACTCCAGTGTATATTTGGGCTCCTGCTGCTGCTGCTGCCAACTTCTGCCAACTCCAGGGTGTGATTCATCCAATTTTTGGGCTCCTGAAGCCAACCCCAGGGTCTCTTTAAAGTAATGTTTGGGCTCCTGCTGCTGCTGCCAACTCCAGGGTGTGATTCATCCAATTTTTGGGCTCCTGAAGCCAACTCCAGTGTATATTTGGGCTCCTGCTGCTGCTGCTGCCAACTTCTGCCAACTCCAGGGTGTGATTCATCCAATTTTTGGGCTCCTGAGGCCAACTCCAGTGTATATTTGGGCTCCTGCTGCTGCTGCTGCCAACTTCTGCCAACTCCAGGGTGTGATTCATCCAATTTTTGGGCTCCTGAAGCCAACTCCAGTGTATATTTGGGCTCCTGCTGCTGCTACTGTCAACTTCTGCCAACTCCAGGGTGTGATTCATCCAATTTTTGGGCTCCTGAAGCCAACCCCAGGGTCTCTTTAAAGTAATGTTTGGGCTCCTGCTGCTGCTGCCAACTCCAGGGTGTGATTCATCCAATTTTTGGGCTCCTGAGGCCAACTCCAGTGTATATTTGGGCTCCTGCTGCTGCTGCTGCCAACTTCTGCCAACTCCAGGGTGTGATTCATCCAATTTTTGGGCTCCTGAAGCCAACCCCAGGGTCTCTTTAAAGTAATGTTTGGGCTCCTGCTGCTGCTGCCAACTCCAGGGTGTGATTCATCCAATTTTTGGGCTCCTGAGGCCAACTCCAGTGTATATTTGGGCTCCTGCTGCTGCTGCTGCCAACTTCTGCCAACTCCAGGGTGTGATTCATCCAATTTTTGGGCTCCTGAAGCCAACTCCAGTGTATACTTGGGCTCCTGCTGCTGCTGCTGCCAACTTCTGCCAACTCCAGGGTGTGATTCATCCAATTTTTGGGCTCCTGAAGCCAACTCCAGTGTATATTTGGGCTCCTGCTGCTGCTACTGTCAACTCCTGCCAACTCCAGGGTGTGATTCATCCAATTTTTGGGTTCCTGAAGCCAACTCCAGTGTATATTTGGGCTCCTGCTGCTGCTGCTGCCAACTTCTTCCAACTCCAGGGTGTGATTCATCCAATTTTTGGGCTCCTGAAGCCAACTCCAGTGTATATTTGGGCTCCTGCTGCTGCTGCTGTCAACTCCTGCCAACTCCAGGGTGTGATTCATCCAATTTTTGGGCTCCTGAAGCCAACTCCAGTGTATATTTGGGCTCCTGCTGCTGCTACTGTCAACTCCTGCCAACTCCAGGGTGTGATTCATCCAATTTTTGGGCTCCTGAAGCCAACTCCAGTGTATATTTGGGCTCCTGCTGCTGCTACTGTCAACTCCTGCCAACTCCAGGGTGTGATTCATCCAATTTTTGGGCTCCTGAAGCCAACTCCAGTGTATATTTGGGCTCCTGCTGCTGCTACTGTCAACTCCTGCCAACTCCAGGGTGTGATTCATCCAATTTTTGGGCTCCTGAAGCCAACTCCAGTGTATATTTGGGCTCCTGCTGCTGCTGCTGCCAACTTCTGCCAACTCCAGGGTGTGATTCATCCAATTTTTGGGCTCCTGAGGCCAACTCCAGTGTATATTTGGGCTCCTGCTGCTGCTGCTGTCAACTCCTGCCAACTCCAGGGTGTGATTCATCCAATTTTTGGGCTCCTGAGGCCAACTCCAGTGTATATTTGGGCTCCTGCTGCTGCTGCTGCCAACTTCTGCCAACTCCAGGGTGTGATTCATCCAATTTTTGGGCTCCTGAAGCCAACTCCAGTGTATATTTGGGCTCCTGCTGCTGCTACTGTCAACTTCTGCCAACTCCAGGGTGTGATTCATCCAATTTTTGGGCTCCTGAAGCCAACCCCAGGGTCTCTTTAAAGTAATGTTTGGGCTCCTGCTGCTGCTGCCAACTCCAGGGTGTGATTCATCCAATTTTTGGGCTCCTGAGGCCAACTCCAGTGTATATTTGGGCTCCTGCTGCTGCTGCTGCCAACTTCTGCCAACTCCAGGGTGTGATTCATCCAATTTTTGGGCTCCTGAAGCCAACCCCAGGGTCTCTTTAAAGTAATGTTTGGGCTCCTGCTGCTGCTGCCAACTCCAGGGTGTGATTCATCCAATTTTTGGGCTCCTGAGGCCAACTCCAGTGTATATTTGGGCTCCTGCTGCTGCTGCTGCCAACTTCTGCCAACTCCAGGGTGTGATTCATCCAATTTTTGGGCTCCTGAAGCCAACTCCAGTGTATATTTGGGCTCCTGCTGCTGCTGCTGCCAACTTCTGCCAACTCCAGGGTGTGATTCATCCAATTTTTGGGCTCCTGAAGCCAACTCCAGTGTATATTTGGGCTCCTGCTGCTGCTACTGTCAACTCCTGCCAACTCCAGGGTGTGATTCATCCAATTTTTGGGCTCCTGAAGCCAACTCCAGTGTATATTTGGGCTCCTGCTGCTGCTGCTGCCAACTTCTGCCAACTCCAGGGTGTGATTCATCCAATTTTTGGGCTCCTGAGGCCAACTCCAGTGTATATTTGGGCTCCTGCTGCTGCTGCTGTCAACTCCTGCCAACTCCAGGGTGTGATTCATCCAATTTTTGGGCTCCTGAAGCCAACTCCAGTGTATATTTGGGCTCCTGCTGCTGCTACTGTCAACTCCTGCCAACTCCAGGGTGTGATTCATCCAATTTTTGGGCTCCTGAAGCCAACTCCAGTGTATATTTGGGCTCCTGCTGCTGCTACTGTCAACTCCTGCCAACTCCAGGGTGTGATTCATCCAATTTTTGGGCTCCTGAAGCCAACTCCAGTGTATATTTGGGCTCCTGCTGCTGCTACTGTCAACTCCTGCCAACTCCAGGGTGTGATTCATCCAATTTTTGGGCTCCTGAAGCCAACTCCAGTGTATATTTGGGCTCCTGCTGCTGCTGCTGCCAACTTCTGCCAACTCCAGGGTGTGATTCATCCAATTTTTGGGCTCCTGAGGCCAACTCCAGTGTATATTTGGGCTCCTGCTGCTGCTGCTGCCAACTTCTGCCAACTCCAGGGTGTGATTCATCCAATTTTTGGGCTCCTGAAGCCAACTCCAGTGTATATTTGGGCTCCTGCTGCTGCTACTGTCAACTTCTGCCAACTCCAGGGTGTGATTCATCCAATTTTTGGGCTCCTGAAGCCTACCCCAGGGTCTCTTTAAAGTAATGTTTGGGCTCCTGCTGCTGCTGCCAACTCCAGGGTGTGATTCATCCAATTTTTGGGCTCCTGAGGCCAACTCCAGTGTATATTTGGGCTCCTGCTGCTGCTGCTGCCAACTTCTGCCAACTCCAGGGTGTGATTCATCCAATTTTTGGGCTCCTGAAGCCAACCCCAGGGTCTCTTTAAAGTAATGTTTGGGCTCCTGCTGCTGCTGCCAACTCCAGGGTGTGATTCATCCAATTTTTGGGCTCCTGAGGCCAACTCGAGTGTATATTTGGGCTCCTGCTGCTGCTGCTGCCAACTTCTGCCAACTCCAGGGTGTGATTCATCCAATTTTTGGGCTCCTGAAGCCAACTCCAGTGTATATTTGGGCTCCTGCTGCTGCTGCTGCCAACTTCTGCCAACTCCAGGGTGTGATTCATCCAATTTTTGGGCTCCTGAAGCCAACTCCAGTGTATATTTGGGCTCCTGCTGCTGCTACTGTCAACTCCTGCCAACTCCAGGGTGTGATTCATCCAATTTTTGGGCTCCTGAAGCCAACTCCAGTGTATATTTGGGCTCCTGCTGCTGCTGCTGCCAACTTCTGCCAACTCCAGGGTGTGATTCATCCAATTTTTGGGCTCCTGAGGCCAACTCCAGTGTATATTTGGGCTCCTGCTGCTGCTGCTGTCAACTCCTGCCAACTCCAGGGTGTGATTCATCCAATTTTTGGGCTCCTGAAGCCAACTCCAGTGTATATTTGGGCTCCTGCTGCTGCTACTGTCAACTCCTGCCAACTCCAGGGTGTGATTCATCCAATTTTTGGGCTCCTGAAGCCAACTCCAGTGTATATTTGGGCTCCTGCTGCTGCTACTGTCAACTCCTGCCAACTCCAGGGTGTGATTCATCCAATTTTTGGGCTCCTGAAGCCAACTCCAGTGTATATTTGGGCTCCTGCTGCTGCTACTGTCAACTCCTGCCAACTCCAGGGTGTGATTCATCCAATTTTTGGGCTCCTGAAGCCAACTCCAGTGTATATTTGGGCTCCTGCTGCTGCTACTGTCAACTTCAGCCAACTCCAGGGTGTGATTCATCCAATTTTTGGGCTCCTGAAGCCAACCCCAGGGTCTCTTTAAAGTAATGTTTGGGCTCCTGCTGCTGCTGCCAACTCCAGGGTGTGATTCATCCAATTTTTGGGCTCCTGAGGCCAACTCCAGTGTATATTTGGGCTCCTGCTGCTGCTGCTGCCAACTTCTGCCAACTCCAGGGTGTGATTCATCCAATTTTTGGGCTCCTGAAGCCAACTCCAGTGTATATTTGGGCTCCTGCTGCTGCTGCTGCCAACTTCTGCCAACTCCAGGGTGTGATTCATCCAATTTTTGGGCTCCTGAAGCCAACTCCAGTGTATATTTGGGCTCCTGCTGCTGCTACTGTCAACTCCTGCCAACTCCAGGGTGTGATTCATCCAATTTTTGGGCTCCTGAAGCCAACTCCAGTGTATATTTGGGCTCCTGCTGCTGCTGCTGCCAACTTCTGCCAACTCCAGGGTGTGATTCATCCAATTTTTGGGCTCCTGAGGCCAACTCCAGTGTATATTTGGGCTCCTGCTGCTGCTGCTGTCAACTCCTGCCAACTCCAGGGTGTGATTCATCCAATTTTTGGGCTCCTGAGGCCAACTCCAGTGTATATTTGGGCTCCTGCTGCTGCTGCTGCCAACTTCTGCCAACTCCAGGGTGTGATTCATCCAATTTTTGGGCTCCTGAAGCCAACTCCAGTGTATATTTGGGCTCCTGCTGCTGCTGCTGCCAACTTCTGCCAACTCCAGGGTGTGATTCATCCAATTTTTGGGCTCCTGAAGCCAACTCCAGTGTATATTTGGGCTCCTGCTGCTGCTACTGTCAACTCCTGCCAACTCCAGGGTGTGATTCATCCAATTTTTGGGCTCCTGAAGCCAACTCCAGTGTATATTTGGGCTCCTGCTGCTGCTACTGTCAACTCCTGCCAACTCCAGGGTGTGATTCATCCAATTTTTGGGCTCCTGAAGCCAACTCCAGTGTATATTTGGGCTCCTGCTGCTGCTACTGTCAACTCCTGCCAACTCCAGGGTGTGATTCATCCAATTTTTGGGCTCCTGAAGCCAACTCCAGTGTATATTTGGGCTCCTGCTGCTGCTACTGTCAACTCCTGCCAACTCCAGGGTGTGATTCATCCAATTTTTGGGCTCCTGAAGCCAACTCCAGTGTATATTTGGGCTCCTGCTGCTGCTGCTGCCAACTTCTGCCAACTCCAGGGTGTGATTCATCCAATTTTTGGGCTCCTGAGGCCAACTCCAGTGTATATTTGGGCTCCTGCTGCTGCTGCTGTCAACTCCTGCCAACTCCAGGGTGTGATTCATCCAATTTTTGGGCTCCTGAGGCCAACTCCAGTGTATATTTGGGCTCCTGCTGCTGCTGCTGCCAACTTCTGCCAACTCCAGGGTGTGATTCATCCAATTTTTGGGCTCCTGAAGCCAACTCCAGTGTATATTTGGGCTCCTGCTGCTGCTGCTGCCAACTTCTGCCAACTCCAGGGTGTGATTCATCCAATTTTTGGGCTCCTGAAGCCAACTCCAGTGTATATTTGGGCTCCTGCTGCTGCTACTGTCAACTCCTGCCAACTCCAGGGTGTGATTCATCCAATTTTTGGGCTCCTGAAGCCAACTCCAGTGTATATTTGGGCTCCTGCTGCTGCTACTGTCAACTCCTGCCAACTCCAGGGTGTGATTCATCCAATTTTTGGGCTCCTGAAGCCAACTCCAGTGTATATTTGGGCTCCTGCTGCTGCTACTGTCAACTCCTGCCAACTCCAGGGTGTGATTCATCCAATTTTTGGGCTCCTGAAGCCAACTCCAGTGTATATTTGGGCTCCTGCTGCTGCTGCTGCCAACTTCTGCCAACTCCAGGGTGTGATTCATCCAATTTTTGGGCTCCTGAGGCCAACTCCAGTGTATATTTGGGCTCCTGCTGCTGCTGCTGTCAACTCCTGCCAACTCCAGGGTGTGATTCATCCAATTTTTGGGCTCCTGAGGCCAACTCCAGTGTATATTTGGGCTCCTGCTGCTGCTGCTGCCAACTTCTGCCAACTCCAGGGTGTGATTCATCCAATTTTTGGGCTCCTGAAGCCAACTCCAGTGTATATTTGGGCTCCTGCTGCTGCTGCTGCCAACTTCTGCCAACTCCAGGGTGTGATTCATCCAATTTTTGGGCTCCTGAAGCCAACTCCAGTGTATATTTGGGCTCCTGCTGCTGCTACTGTCAACTCCTGCCAACTCCAGGGTGTGATTCATCCAATTTTTGGGCTCCTGAAGCCAACTCCAGTGTATATTTGGGCTCCTGCTGCTGCTGCTGCCAACTTCTGCCAACTCCAGGGTGTGATTCATCCAATTTTTGGGCTCCTGAGGCCAACTCCAGTGTATATTTGGGCTCCTGCTGCTGCTGCTGTCAACTCCTGCCAACTCCAGGGTGTGATTCATCCAATTTTTGGGCTCCTGAAGCCAACTCCAGTGTATATTTGGGCTCCTGCTGCTGCTACTGTCAACTCCTGCCAACTCCAGGGTGTGATTCATCCAATTTTTGGGCTCCTGAAGCCAACTCCAGTGTATATTTGGGCTCCTGCTGCTGCTACTGTCAACTCCTGCCAACTCCAGGGTGTGATTCATCCAATTTTTGGGCTCCTGAAGCCAACTCCAGTGTATATTTGGGCTCCTGCTGCTGCTACTGTCAACTCCTGCCAACTCCAGGGTGTGATTCATCCAATTTTTGGGCTCCTGAAGCCAACTCCAGTGTATATTTGGGCTCCTGCTGCTGCTGCTGCCAACTTCTGCCAACTCCAGGGTGTGATTCATCCAATTTTTGGGCTCCTGAGGCCAACTCCAGTGTATATTTGGGCTCCTGCTGCTGCTGCTGTCAACTCCTGCCAACTCCAGGGTGTGATTCATCCAATTTTTGGGCTCCTGAGGCCAACTCCAGTGTATATTTGGGCTCCTGCTGCTGCTGCTGCCAACTTCTGCCAACTCCAGGGTGTGATTCATCCAATTTTTGGGCTCCTGAAGCCAACTCCAGTGTATATTTGGGCTCCTGCTGCTGCTGCTGCCAACTTCTGCCAACTCCAGGGTGTGATTCATCCAATTTTTGGGCTCCTGAAGCCAACTCCAGTGTATATTTGGGCTCCTGCTGCTGCTACTGTCAACTCCTGCCAACTCCAGGGTGTGATTCATCCAATTTTTGGGCTCCTGAAGCCAACTCCAGTGTATATTTGGGCTCCTGCTGCTGCTGCTGCCAACTTCTGCCAACTCCAGGGTGTGATTCATCCAATTTTTGGGCTCCTGAGGCCAACTCCAGTGTATATTTGGGCTCCTGCTGCTGCTGCTGTCAACTCCTGCCAACTCCAGGGTGTGATTCATCCAATTTTTGGGCTCCTGAAGCCAACTCCAGTGTATATTTGGGCTCCTGCTGCTGCTACTGTCAACTCCTGCCAACTCCAGGGTGTGATTCATCCAATTTTTGGGCTCCTGAAGCCAACTCCAGTGTATATTTGGGCTCCTGCTGCTGCTACTGTCAACTCCTGCCAACTCCAGGGTGTGATTCATCCAATTTTTGGGCTCCTGAAGCCAACTCCAGTGTATATTTGGGCTCCTGCTGCTGCTACTGTCAACTCCTGCCAACTCCAGGGTGTGATTCATCCAATTTTTGGGCTCCTGAAGCCAACTCCAGTGTATATTTGGGCTCCTGCTGCTGCTGCTGCCAACTTCTGCCAACTCCAGGGTGTGATTCATCCAATTTTTGGGCTCCTGAGGCCAACTCCAGTGTATATTTGGGCTCCTGCTGCTGCTGCTGTCAACTCCTGCCAACTCCAGGGTGTGATTCATCCAATTTTTGGGCTCCTGAGGCCAACTCCAGTGTATATTTGGGCTCCTGCTGCTGCTGCTGCCAACTTCTGCCAACTCCAGGGTGTGATTCATCCAATTTTTGGGCTCCTGAAGCCAACTCCAGTGTATATTTGGGCTCCTGCTGCTACTGCTGCCAACTTCTGCCAACTCCAGGGTGTGATTCATCCAATTTTTGGGCTCCTGAAGCCAACTCCAGTGTATATTTGGGCTCCTGCTGCTGCTACTGTCAACTCCTGCCAACTCCAGGGTGTGATTCATCCAATTTTTGGGCTCCTGAAGCCAACTCCAGTGTATATTTGGGCTCCTGCTGCTGCTGCTGCTGCTGCCAACTTCTGCCAACTCCAGGGTGTGATTCATCCAATTTTTGGGCTCCTGAGGCCAACTCCAGTGTATATTTGGGCTCCTGCTGCTGCTGCTGTCAACTCCTGCCAACTCCAGGGTGTGATTCATCCAATTTTTGGGCTCCTGAAGCCAACTCCAGTGTATATTTGGGCTCCTGCTGCTGCTACTGTCAACTCCTGCCAACTCCAGGGTGTGATTCATCCAATTTTTGGGCTCCTGAAGCCAACTCCAGTGTATATTTGGGCTCCTGCTGCTGCTACTGTCAACTCCTGCCAACTCCAGGGTGTGATTCATCCAATTTTTGGGCTCCTGAAGCCAACTCCAGTGTATATTTGGGCTCCTGCTGCTGCTGCTGCCAACTTCTGCCAACTCCAGGGTGTGATTCATCCAATTTTTGGGCTCCTGAGGCCAACTCCAGTGTATATTTGGGCTCCTGCTGCTGCTGCTGTCAACTCCTGCCAACTCCAGGGTGTGATTCATCCAATTTTTGGGCTCCTGAGGCCAACTCCAGTGTATATTTGGGCTCCTGCTGCTGCTGCTGCCAACTTCTGCCAACTCCAGGGTGTGATTCATCCAATTTTTGGGCTCCTGAAGCCAACTCCAGTGTATATTTGGGCTCCTGCTGCTGCTGCTGCCAACTTCTGCCAACTCCAGGGTGTGATTCATCCAATTTTTGGGCTCCTGAGGCCAACTCCAGTGTATATTTGGGCTCCTGCTGCTGCTGCTGTCAACTCCTGCCAACTCCAGGGTGTGATTCATCCAATTTTTGGGCTCCTGAAGCCAACTCCAGTGTATATTTGGGCCCCTGCTGCTGCTACTGTCAACTCCTGCCAACTCCAGGGTGTGATTCATCCAATTTTTGGGCTCCTGAAGCCAACTCCAGTGTATATTTGGGCTCCTGCTGCTGCTACTGTCAACTCCTGCCAACTCCAGGGTGTGATTCATCCAATTTTTGGGCTCCTGAAGCCAACTCCAGTGTATATTTGGGCTCCTGCTGCTGCCAACTTCTGCCAACTCCAGGGTGTGATTCATCCAATTTTTGGGCTCCTGAGGCCAACTCCAGTGTATATTTGGGCTCCTGCTGCTGCTGCTGTCAACTCCTGCCAACTCCAGGGTGTGATTCATCCAATTTTTGGGCTCCTGAAGCCAACTCCAGTGTATATTTGGGCTCCTGCTGCTGCTACTGTCAACTCCTGCCAACTCCAGGGTGTGATTCATCCAATTTTCGGGCTCCTGAAGCCAACTCCAGTGTATATTTGGGCTCCTGCTGCTGCTACTGTCAACTCCTGCCAACTCCAGGGTGTGATTCATCCAATTTTTGGGCTCCTGAAGCCAACTCCAGTGTATATTTGGGCTCCTGCTGCTACTACTGTCAACTCCTGCCAACTCCAGGGTGTGATTCATCCAATTTTTGGGCTCCTGAAGCCAACTCCAGTGTATATTTGGGCTCCTGCTGCTGCTGCTGCCAACTTCTGCCAACTCCAGGGTGTGATTCATCCAATTTTTGGGCTCCTGAGGCCAACTCCAGTGTATATTTGGGCTCCTGCTGCTGCTGCTGTCAACTCCTGCCAACTCCAGGGTGTGATTCATCCAATTTTTGGGCTCCTGAGGCCAACTCCAGTGTATATTTGGGCTCCTGCTGCTGCTGCTGCCAACTTCTGCCAACTCCAGGGTGTGATTCATCCAATTTTTGGGCTCCTGAAGCCAACTCCAGTGTATATTTGGGCTCCTGCTGCTGCTGCTGCCAACTTCTGCCAACTCCAGGGTGTGATTCATCCAATTTTTTGGGCTCCTGAAGCCAACTCCAGTGTATATTTGGGCTCCTGCTGCTGCTACTGTCAACTCCTGCCAACTCAGGGTGTGATTCATCCAATTTTTGGGCTCCTGAAGCCAACTCCAGTGTATATTTGGGCTCCTGCTGCTGCTACTGTCAACTCTGCCAACTCCAGGGTGTGATTCATCCAATTTTTGGGCTCCTGAAGCCAACTCCAGTGTATATTTGGGCTCCTGCTGCTGCTACTGTCAACTCCTGCCAACTCCAGGGTGTGATTCATCCAATTTTTGGGCTCCTGAAGCCAACTCCAGTGTATATTTGGGCTCCTGCTGCTGCTGCTGCCAACTTCTGCCAACTCCAGGGTGTGATTCATCCAATTTTTGGGCTCCTGAGGCCAACTCCAGTGTATATTTGGGCTCCTGCTGCTGCTGCTGTCAACTCCTGCCAACTCCAGGGTGTGATTCATCCAATTTTTGGGCTCCTGAGGCCAACTCCAGTGTATATTTGGGCTCCTGCTGCTGCTGCTGCCAACTTCTGCCAACTCCAGGGTGTGATTCATCCAATTTTTGGGCTCCTGAAGCCAACTCCAGTGTATATTTGGGCTCCTGCTGCTGCTGCTGCCAACTTCTGCCAACTCCAGGGTGTGATTCATCCAATTTTTGGCTCCTGAAGCCAACTCCAGTGTATATTTGGGCTCCTGCTGCTGCTACTGTCAACTCCTGCCAACTCCAGGGTGTGATTCATCCAATTTTTGGGCTCCTGAAGCCAACTCCAGTGTATATTTGGGCTCCTGCTGCTGCTGCTGCCAACTTCTGCCAACTCCAGGGGTGTGATTCATCCAATTTTTGGGCTCCTGAGGCCAACTCCAGTGTATATTTGGGCTCCTGCTGCTGCTGCTGTCAACTCTGCCAACTCCAGGGTGTGATTCATCCAATTTTTGGGCTCCTGAAGCCAACTCCAGTGTATATTTGGGCTCCTGCTGCTGCTGCTGCCAACTTCTGCCAACTCCAGGGTGTGATTCATCCAATTTTTGGGCTCCTGAAGCCAACTCCAGTGTATATTTGGGCTCCTCTGCTGCTGCTGCCAACTTCTGCAACTCCAGGGTGTGATTCATCCAATTTTTGGGCTCCTGAAGCCAACTCCAGTGTATATTTGGGCTCA